>BQNB010207649.1:0-10462 GCA_026074375.1 Tanacetum coccineum
AACTCAACTAATGGCAAATGTTTAACCCAACCATTTCCAAAGCCGATCACGCAAGCACGTAGCATATCCTCTAGAGTTTAAATAGTCCTCTCACTTTGTCCGTCAGTATCTGGATGATAGGCAGTACTCATATCCAAACTAGTACCCAAAGCCTTCTGAAGTGACCTCCAGAAATTTGATGCGAATCTACCGTCACGATCACAAATATTTGAGATAGGTATTCCATGCTTTGTGACTACCTCATTTAGATACATTCTTGCTAGTTTCTCCATGGGATCAGTTTCCCTCATTGGTAAGACGATTGCAGACTTAGTAAGTCGGTCAACAATCACCCAAATGGTGTCATAACCTTGTGACGACTTAGGAAGCTTTGTGACAAAATCCATAGTGATATTATCCCACTTCCATTGAGGTATCTCGGGTTGCACCAACAAACCCGATGGCCTTTGGTGTTCAGCATTGACCTTAGCACACGTTAAACATTTGTGAACATAGGTGGCAATGTTGGCCTTTATATTTGGCCACCAATATAGCTTCTTCATGTCTTGATACATTTTTTTGGAACCCGGATGTATAGAGTATTTTGACTTGTGGGACTCGTGCATAATCACAGTCCTTAAGTCACCATAACAGGGCAACCAACTCCTGTTATTTAAGCATAAAGTTTCGTCGGCACGGGGTTCTAACTTTTCCTTCGGTGCATCCTTCCTGATCATACCTCATACGTCTTCATTCTTGAAGTTCTCTGGTTTCTAGCCTCTATTTGAGCTTTCAAAATTTGTTTGGTGAGATTCAAACCAATAGTCATGACTAAGGCTCGAACCCATAATGGCTTAATCCGTTCTTTACGGCTTAAGGCATCGGCCACTACGTTTTCTTTCCCCGGGTGATAACGAATTTCACAATCATAATCACTGAGCAACTCTAACCAACGAAGTTGCCTCATGTTCAGCTCTTTTTGATCAAGAATGTGTTGTAAATTCTTGTGATATGTGAACACCGTACACTTGGTTCCGTATAAATAGTGCCTCTAAACCTTTAGAGCAAAACTACTGCACCAAGTTCCAAATCATGAGTAGTATAATTTTTCTCATGTATTTTCAACTGTCGTGATGCATAAGCAATCACCTTTTCGTTTTGCATCAAAACAACACCCAATCCTTTATGCGACGCATCGCAATAAAAAATGAAGTTCTTGGCTCCTTGAGGTATAGCTAAGATAGGTGCGCTACATAACTTATTCTTCAATGTCTGAAAAGCTACTTCCTGCTTGTCACCCCATTCAAAGGCGACTTTCTTATGAGTAAGCTTGGTCATCGGCTTAGCAGATGCCCAATCTTTGATGAATCTACGATAATAATCGGCAAGTCCTAAAAATTAACGTATCTTTGTTGGAGTCTTAGGAGATGCCCAATCTTTTATGGATTCGACCTTGGCGGGATCCACGTAAATTCCTAGACTATCAATCACATGGCTGAGAAATTATACCTTAGGAATCCAAAATTCAAATTTAGAGAATTTAGCATACAACTCCTCTTTCTTTAACAACTCTAAGATGATCTTAAGATGCTCTTCATGTTCTTCCTTGTTCTTCGAGTAGATGAGGATATCGTCAATAAAGGCAATCAATTTTTTTCTTCTAAATATGGCTTACACACCCAATTCATGAGGTCTATAAATATTGCCGGTGCGTTTGTCAAACCAAATGGCAGAACTTGAAATTCATAATGACCATAACGAGTCCTGAAAGTGGTCTTCAGAATGTCTCCTTCACGAACTCGTAACTGATGATATCTTAATCTCAAATCGATCTTTGAGTAAACACTCGATCCTTGAAGTTGGTCAAATAAATCGTCAATCCTCGGGAGTGGATAATGATTCTTCATAGTTAGCTTATTCAATTACCGATAGTCGATGCACATTCGAAATGATCCATCCTTCTTCTTGACAAACAAGACCGGAGCTCCCCAAGGTGAGGAACTGGGTCTTATAAAGCCTTTATCGGATAGTTCTTGTAGTTGCTCCGACAACTCTTTCATTTTGGAAGGAGCTAATCGATAAGGTGCTCGTGCTACAGGTGCAACACCAGGTATCAAATCGATCTGGAATTCCACTTGTCGAGTTGATGGAAGACTCGGCAAGTCATTGGGAAATACTTCAGGAAAATCTCGAACGATTGGCACGTCCTCAAGTCGCTTCTCCTCTGACTTGTCTTCAGTCTCCTTTGTAGTATCATGCGCCAAAAAGACTTGATATTATTTTAGCATGTACTTCTGTGTTTTAGTGCACGAGATGATGTTCAAACGAGTCTCGTTTCCTTGGTTGCTTCTGTCACTGTGAACAATTAAGGTTTCGTTTCCCCAGGGAATACGAACGAGTTTCTCATCACAAACAATGACAGCATGGTACTTCGCCAACCAATCCATACCAATTATGACGTCGAAACTACCAAGTTCTACGGGCATTAAGTCGATGTTAAATGAATGATTTAAGAAGTTTAATGTACAACCCCGAATGATAGCGTTTGTCCTATTTATTTTCCCGTCGGCTAGTTCAACATCGTAATAATGGTCTAATGTAGTTGGTGTGATATCAATTAGGGAGCTAAATGTAGTAGATACAAAACTCATATCGACACCAGTATCAAATAAGATAGAAGCATAGCGGTTGTTTAGAAGGAACGTACTCGTAATGACATTTGAGTCCGGGTTTGTCCCCACATTGCCCACCACGTATACTTTTGCTGGAGCATTGCCATTCCCACCTTGATTACCACGGTTTTTGTTCTTCAGCTTTGGGCATTCCCTTTTAAAATGCCCTTGAGCACCACATTCATAACAACCAGTACCCTTCAGATTAGCCCCAGTGGCTCTCTGGTTGTTACCAGTGTTAGCATTTCCAGAACTCCTACAATCTCGAGCCAGGTGGCCAACCTTGTTGTACTTGTGGCACTTCGGTACACACAGACCATTATGGTGGTAGTTGCACTTGGAACACTTTGGCAGAGATTCACTATACTCCCTTTTTCTCACTAGGCTTAGCTGTGTAAGCCCGACCAGTGTTTTGCCTCTTGTTTTGTTGTTGTTGGTTCTGGTTGTTTCTAAAGTTTTCATCTTGCTTCCTTTTGTTCTCAATCTAACGCTCAACCAACGTACAAAGTTTTTGATCCATTAGATTGTTTGCCATTTCGACAGCCTCCTCCATTGTCTTGGGTTTGGTAGACATCACATTTCCTTGGATCATGTCAGGTAATCCACCCACATACTTCTCCAACACATCCGAATCTTCAGGGAACATTCTTCTAGACATCAACGCTAGTTCTTGAAAGCGTTGGGTATAACTTGCCAAGTCAGTACCAATCACCTTCAGATCTCAGATCTCAGATCTCTATCTCTAATTTCTTGATCTCATTTCGAGGATAGTACTTAGCAGTCATCATCTTCATAAATGTTTTTCAAGGCATACCGTAAGCGGCATCATGACCAACTGTCTTGACATAGGTATTCCACCATGTTAAGGCAATTCCATGAAGAGTGCAAGTAGCAAACTTGACTTGATTCTCGACTGCATAGTTACTGATATGGAAGACAAAATTCATTCTTTCAAACCATCGAGTTATACCAACAACTCCTTCTGTGCCCTTGAAGTTCAGAGGTTGGCATTTGAGGAAGTCAATGTAGGTGCACTCACGAGTAGTGCGTATAGGCCTCGTAATACCACTTCCAGAACCTTGGCTTCCATCGTCATTGAGGTTAGTGTTTATTTGAATTGTTCGCCCAGCCAAAGAATCATCCACGCCTTGGGCTATCAATGCTCTGATGGCAACATCAGTCATTGGGGTAGTGGTAGTGGCAGTGGTAGTGGTAGGGGTGGTTCTGGTTTCTCTTCTTGAAGCCATTTTCTTTAAATCACAAGAAAATATAATACACGTTAGATTTCATACAATCATAAATGCAACATGACATATGCACAATAAATACAATGAGATCACATCACACAGTGAAATATACAATCAAAGTGAGATCGACATGACATATACACAATAAATAAAATGAGATCACAACACCAGAGAGGTATATAGTAAAATCTGAGATCACAATGACATGACATAATACATCTATTTCATATATCACCTGGAAAACATACATGAAGGTTCGATATAGAAATGAAAGAAAATACAAGTTCTACCGCCATGCTAGCTGGGAATATAACCCATAATACTTAGCAGGCTAACATAATGATAGCTAGTGACATGACCGAAAAGTAAATCTACGCACAACTATCTGCATCCTCTGGGTCATCTGCATGAGCTGGATCTCTCGCCTGTAGTGCCTGAATCTGACCGAGAGCTGCTATCAGCTGGCTCTGTAGTGATGAAACCTGAGCAACCTATGCTTATTAGGGGTAATTAGCTTTATGTTATCCTGGTTTTTTAGGTTTATTCATTATATTATCATTTCGTGCTTAAACAAATCTGTCAAGTAGTTTAAGGAGTGTTTGGCATAAGGTTATTTGACCATCAAAGTCATAATGACTGTGAATTTGTTTGAGTTAGTTCGTATTATCATTTTAAAACCAATAGAAAAAGAATTTCAGATTTTGTTTTCATTTTTAAATTGTTATGGCTTATTAAAATCTATATCAGCACCAGGGAATTTTCATAGTTGATTTCACTTGTGAAATTTTGAACCAAACCATTCAAGGCTTGGTTCTTGCTTGTTTTGAGTTTCAACACACTAAAAAAGAAGTGTTAAGTGCAGGGTTAACCTCATTAGGTACCTGCATTTGTGTTTGGTTTTGCCATTTATATCAGTAGTGGTACTTCACCACTGCTGTCGTTATTTGAATACATTTTAACAGGAAAATTAGTTTAGGTTTTATTTTAAGTTTGTCTTAGGTTTTGATATAGCTTTAGATAGTTTAGCTTTAGTTCTCATTTTCTTGCTTATTTACCTAGTTACATTTAGCTTAAAGAAGTCATTAATAAAAAAAATCCAAAAGGCCAAAAATAGTAGTAATAATTTAGTAGCTTTTAATTTTGAAATCTTAGCTTGTAGGAGTTGATTTTATTGATTTAATTCATAGTTTATTAGTTGGTTGTTAAGTTCTCATAAGCTAAGGATCATTTATAGCATTTTGTGAGTAATAGCTTAATTTGAATTTGTGCTTTTAGGGGTAAATTCTGAGTTAGCTGTTTTGATCCTCAAATTCAGTTGGTGTTAAGTGTTTTCAGCTAAATTTTCTTGTCATTTTTAGCTTAAGCACATCATTAGCTTTCTAGAACTTCTTTTGGTTTTGAAAATGAGCTTATTTTAAAGCTTGTGCAAGCTTATAAGTCCAAATAAGCAAAAGTGAGCTCAAAAGCTCACTTCCTGTGGACAGCTTATACTTAAGCTGTTTCAATGCTTATTTGTCATTTTCAGACAAAAAGTGTAGTTTTAAAGTTGTTTAAAATCAAGTTTTTAATAAGTTTGGATATTTAGTTTTTGTTAAAAGTAAAAAATAAAAAAGTGCAAAAAGATGGGGGTTTGCCAGACTTGAACCCACGACCTCCCTCACACAAGCCATACGTCTTACCATTTGCTTCAATAGCTCATCCATTCACCTTTCTCCACATTTAATACTTATAGACATTTTCCTTTCAAGCTTTTTATTATAAGCCGTAGCTTATATAAGCTTTTTCCCGGCTTATTTGTTAAGCTGTGAGTTTTCTTTTATTTTTCCTTTGATCTTTGTTGCATTTAGGATTTTCCCTGAATTTTTCACATTTTTCCATTTAGTATATTATTTTTAATCATTTTTCTAAGGATTTAACTTTCGGAAATTCATTAAAAATATAAAAAGTTTCAGAAAAAAAAAATAGTTTTTAGTTTTATAAAAAAATGCTTTAGGTTTACATTAAGAAAAATCATTTTCACCACTTTTAGATTTTAATTTTCATTTTTGAGCTTTTAATTTTAAGTTTAAAAATAGGATTTTAATTTTAAAAATAGTTAAAAATAGTTTTCTGAATTCTTAAGATACTTTAGACTTTTCTAAGTTTAAAAATCATTTTTCTCAATTTTTAGGACTTAATTTGCTATTTTCTAGGATTTAAATAGTTTTTAATTCATAATAAATTCAAAAATAATCAAAAAAATGTTTTTCTTTTTCTTAAAATTTTCTTTTGTCCTAATTTAGGTTTAGAAATTTAGTTTGCATTTTTAGGAGTTAATTTTAGTGTATTTGCTTTTTAGTCGCGTTTTATTTGTCCCGTTAATTGTTAAAGTGTTTAATTGTTTTTAATTGCTTGTTTTTAATTGTGCTTTCAATTAATAGTTATAGATACTCAAAAATATCTTTTCTCTCATTCAAATCATAATCCGAATTAAAACGTGGTTTCAATTTCACAAGTCGTTGGGGAAACGACCCGGGTGATCATACTTCCCGGTTAAATATACGTATTATATATTATATATATCTTTTAAGAGTGAATTTTCCTTAGGGAATTTTCTTAATTGCTCTTGTGGTATTATATCGTATATTTTATTAGTATATAAAACTAATGGAGTAACTTGTTTAAATTGGTAAATTTTAGGATTACACCCAAATCGCCTTTACATGTTGCTTATTAACTAACTACACCGGTTAGTTAACCTCCCGTTTAAACCATTTTCCACTCTCATCTTTAGAGTGATGATCCACTAGAAAAACCCGTAGAGCCAATCCTTTAGGAATTTACACCAACTATTTGTTTCGTTACACCCTTACACCTTAACCTACCCTGTTAGATTAAGTTTAATTTACAGTTGCTAGTTGCTTAAAGTGTAAAGTTTGTATTTCCCGAGTCTTGTGTCATTTTCTATCTTTGGTGTGGTTGGAAATTTGCACATTGCAAATGAGAATGTATATTAGTAGTCAAAACTCATGTGATTTTACTACCGTCACAATTATTGGTGAAACTGAAGAACAAAGAACTACCGAAGGAATTATCCGGAATTATTATGATCGTGAAGATGGTGAAACTACACCGAGATTTAAAGTTTAGTTGGTAAAAAATGAAAAAAGAGAAAGAAAGTTTGAATATAATCGTTTCACAAATCAAGAACCGAAGGAATTACACGAAGGATTGATTATTCGTTGATACACAATAAAAATCAACGATGTAGAGTATTGTACAAAGTGGAAGATATCGCCACTTACCTTGTAGAGTATATAAAGTTTTGGGATGATTGGGAAGTTGACCGTTACAGGAACGCCAACTTAGGTTGTTGTTTTTTATCTATGATCAAGACATTGTAAATAGTTGTGTCTTTATCATGTTAATGGTCGGAGAAAAAGTATCTAGAAACTTGTATCTTAAGTCTTAATCTATTTGTTTCTTGATTTTTATTTAACAACAATTTACTTCCCTCTCACCTAAAGATTTGCCACTGGTTTTACGCTAATGAGGACTTGTTTGAGCGTGCATGTCTATTCTGCCGTTACAGCCATGTATGCATGTCTTAGCTGCCTTGTTGGTTTACGACTTTTGGTGTAAGTTAGAAGGTTCTTACCCTATATCATTCTTCATCTTAACTGTTGGTTAAATTCGAATGGGGATGTGATCAAACACACGTGTCTATTCCCTCGTTAAGGCCATGTATGTGTGCTTCAGCTGCCTTGTTGGAATGGTACTTTTGGTGAAAGATTGTAGATTGATTAACCGTACTCCTTTCTATACAAAAACCCATATTTACATTTATAAACTTGTTACTCCTTAGCTTTAGTGGTGAAGATGTGTATCCGTGCCACGCTTATGATAGATTAATCGTCACGACTGAGCAATTGAGCGAATTAGTTACGTGTTACCACATAGATTAGTTGAGTGATTTAACTAATTTCATCTTCCTATTTCATGAGGTGTTTGGTTGTGTACTTGTAATAGATCGAATAAATGCTTTAACGGAAAATATCCTTAGGGATACATTTTTATAAACTTCTAAAGGCTACTTGAGGACAAATAGGATTCAAGTGGGGGGATATTTGATGACATCAAATAACGTCTATTTTATAGCATCATTTATCCCATGTTTATACTTACGATATTAACCCTATTCTTGTTATAGTTATTGCAAGAATTGTTTACTTTAATCGTTTAAATTTGAGAATTGCAGGTAGTTATGGCAAATATTAGTGATGAAACACTAGGCAAAAGTGCGCGCATTAATGGAGGTTTTTTAAATGAAGATATTTTGAAGATTACTATTCTGAAGACCAATACGTTGTATCTATCAAGAAGATATGGTGTATTCGTGCCTGCACTCACCAAAAGACCACAGAAGATTAAAGATCAATACACCGTATCCAGAGGACTCAATACGCCGTATTCAAGATATGGAATCAATATAATATTCTGGAAGATATCAAACGTGGTCCCTACTCCAAGAAATCCCCCCATTACGTCGTATCAACCATTGGATACGCGTTATAGAACGGGGCTACCAGACATTATAAATAGAAAACTCAAAAATGGATGTTTTAAGTGTGTTTTAAAGCATATTCTTGATTACCTAAATGCACAAAGTGATTTTCAAGAGAAAAAGAGCAGAAGAGGTCGGGCAACGTATTCAATTCCATAGGCAGACATGTGTAATTTCCCTATGCTTTAGTAATGTTTAGTTTTTGGTATCATTCTTCTTAACTAGGTTAGTTTACTTGGCTAAAATTATTTACTTTGTTTTATTATGTCGTTTGAAAGGCTAATACCTTCCGGTTGATTAGCCATTATTATGAGATCTGATATGTTTTGGTAATTTGTTTTATCAATTTTTGATTTATCGTGGTTATGCTCGTTTACGTTTATCAATCTATACTTGTTTTTGCGCTTTTGTATGCGACCTTTCCCATTTAAATCTGGCATCTAGCTAGGGGACCAAGGCGGATCTTGAGTCTGGGATAGATCTACCATTTTGTCTATTTATTACACCTAGAATAATAGTTACACAAATATTGTCATTCTAAGTCTATGTCTAGGATACGCTTCGGGCTTAATAGTTAATTGGGATATTGCAATGGTTTATTGATCGTGCTTGACTAGCAGGTACCTTAGATAATTCAACAAATTAGATTCTGATTCCATTGGATAGTTGGAGAAGTGGAATACTAGTGTAAAAGTTGCCATTAAGCGGTTAAGTGTGGTTTAAGTCTCGATAAGGCTAGGGTTTTTAACAAGATACACCATTGCTTTATACGCTTAAGATAGATTATAATAAGCAAATAGGTTGCTTTTTGTGGAGCTTTAATTGTGACAGGAATTAACGTGTTCAGGTCTCTTGGTTGTTTGTAACGCCCTAAGTCTTCAGAATGATATGCCACCTCGAGAGACAGATATTATTGCATATAATAAAACATACCAACGTTTCTAATGGATTAATAATGGTTTATACAATTTTTCTTATATAGGTTTCGATCGCATTTTATCTTTTGTTAATTAGCTTGCCGTGGTAACGTTTCTTGAATTGTTATAGGCACCAACAAACAGGTTCCAGTCTCTAGGACTGAAAACCTCCTTTTCATTAGAATTTCGGAATTAGACTGACATAGGTTTAACATAGGATTAGAATAGAATTAACATTGATTAGATAACCAAGATATTAATTAAATTGATTGATTTAACCTCACTCTCAGTAATTGACACCCTACTTACCACGAAACTACTACCGATTGGGTGCACTGCCCGTTAAAGTGTTGTTTTTGGTTGAGTCGGCAAAATATAAATTTAAAACTTGAATCATATAAAAAATAACCCTACACTACAACACGTCATTAGGTTAACACGCCTTTCTCCCTGAAATCTTTTATCTATTTACTTTATTGCATTTACTTATCCGTAGTTCTTAAAATCAAACTTAAAACCATTTTCAAACGTGACAATAATCAAATTAGAACTATTTAACCTTAGCTCTTAGGACGACCTCAGATTTACCAAACTACTGCACTACATACGACCGGGTTCTCTGCCCGTTAGTGCGTGTATCGGTAAACGAGTTTTATAAATTTAAAAGTTGGCAAAATATTATTTAAAACAATTTACGCTTCACGTATAAAGATCAATACAATCAATACGCCGTATAGATAAAAATCAATACGGCTTATGGGAATGAAAATTCAGGATCCTTTTCAAATCAATACGCCGTATTCATTTTATTAAATACGCCATATTGAGGTCTTAAGTTTGGGTAAAAATGAGTCAATACGACGTATCTATTTGAGTGGATACGCCGTATTGCTCTGCAATTTAAAAACGAAAAGGGGATTCCCTTTTTACCCATTTTAACCTATTTATGCAATACTACCAGACATCTCATTCAGGGGGGAGGGGGTAAAGTGACTTAAACACAGCTTAGGTAAATAAGGCACAAGTTCTCAAAACAAGAAATCAAAATCCTAACCCTAACCCTAATTCTAAATTAATTCGAAAAATAAAACAAAGGGTAAAGGG
>BQNB010207653.1:0-10462 GCA_026074375.1 Tanacetum coccineum
TAGACAAAACCGGGAAAACAAGTGTTTGTTTCACGGGATTTTACAAGTCAAAGAAAGAACCGTATAATTTAGAAATGAGTTTGTTAAGTTTAAATTAAATTTGGTTTCACTAGTTCGGTTCCTCTTGTTCGGTTCAAACTAGTTCGGCCGACAAAAATTAGCTCGTTCGGTTCCCAAATAGAAATAGCTAGTTCGGTTCCCAAAGAGAATAGCTCGTTCGGTTCCCAAATAAGATTAGCTAGTTCGGTTCCCAAAGTAAATGGCTCGTTCGGTTCGAACTACAGTAATCTAGTTCGGTTCTCCTCGTTCGGTTCCAACACTAGAAATCTCGTTCGGTTCTCCTCGTTCGGTTCCAACAACTACGAAACTCAAATTTTCAAAACTCAAAAAGACACGATTTTTAATGGTTTTTAGCAAAAATTCTTGTACAACTAGTGTTACTAACCCTATAGGAACAATAAAAATGAAGACTTTAAGGTTTTTAAGCCAAAAAATTTGAATCACTATTTTGCTCTTTGTAAAGGTTTTTGAACACAAATCAAACACAAAAACTAAACACACCACTCCATGGCTCTTGATACCAATTGTAGAATACTAGTAATCTTATGATCAAACCAAGAACAAGAGTGAGATGTGGGTTGTGATGTTAGAGAGAGATTGGATGGAAAATGGATGAATTGTATAAAATGAAATGTGGTAAAATGGAACAACCAACCCCTCTCCAAGGCTAGGAGAGGGTTTATATAGTACCTATAGTGGCCGGCCATGGGCTAGGATGGGCCTCCCATGGGCCTTGGGCCGGACTAGATTACTAATCTAATCATTATACTAACTACGAGCTAAGACCTGTTACAACTTGGAAGTGACCGACACTTTTCGTGTTTCCAACAACATGTTTGAAAATTCTGCCTTATCAGATTCAAGTTCGTCAATTTCATTTTCAAGGGATTCAACGTACTTTAAATCATCATCATCAATGTCCTTCGTGCCACTACATCTCCTGAATTGTGAAGATGCCACTACTTTTCCCAAACAGTATGTAAAAATACATAACTACTATACTATTATATGAATAACTTATGTTATTTACAACTGGGTTGTTACAGTCATGTCTTCATCCCCTCACTCTACTGTCTTCCCATCCGATTCCGATATTAAGAATACTTTTTCCTCCACGAACATTCTAAACTCTTTCCCAGCCTCATCAAGAAACGTTTCTCCTAAATCTTCCGATGATTTTACTAAGTATCTTTTGGACATACTAGTCTTCCCACCTTTACATAATGATATGTATATAAAGAACATACAAGCATATGATGCTATTCCACCACCCAAGTTATTATTGCTCTACCAGCTGTTTTACCACCATCTCTAGTATTATCACTATCACCAATGTTTGATTCTTGAGATTTCTTTCCTTCTAAAAAGATTTCATTACTTAAAGACACTAAAACACCTATATCTCCAATCCTTCATCAGTGGATTTCAATCACGGTTAGGTCAACTACTTCATAACAGAACTATTCCCTTTTGTATAAGATTCTAGGATAGCTGTAGCAACACAGAACTTCAAATAAGGAAGAAACACCAGATTAGAGTTTTCTCTTATCAAACCACTAGACTTATTGAATAAAGTGTCTAGACACTTGTTAAATTTTACTATGTAAATTATATAAACAAGTTATTTATACAAGTGGTGATTCCATTATACCTCGTTGTTTTATAATACCAATTATATATGTCTAGATTGTCTATAGTATGATGACTCCTATCTTTATCTAAAATTACTATAATTCTCTTACCATCCGATTTTCTCAAATCTTTGTACTTTGAAACACTAAGCCTCCTATTGAATCACTCATTCCATTATTTTTGTATCTATCTCTCAAAGTCTTAAATTTTAAAATTTCCCGTTGTATCATGCAATATTAAAGAATGATCACAAGTCTTTTTATTCTCATACCTTAATCTGTGATATGGCTATATCATTTTATGGATTCTTATTCTGTGTTGTCTTGTATATGTTGATAGATGCCTCCTAAGAGAACATCAACATCTGCAGCACCAGCTATGACTCAGGCTACCATCCGGCAACTGATTACTGATGGTATTACTGCCGCCCTGGAAGCACAAGATGTTGCCATGGTAAATGCCGACAATCCCAATAGGAACACTGGACCAAGAGAAATTCATGTAGCAAAAAGAGGAAATTACAAAGAATTCATAAGCTGTCAACCTTTCTACTTCAATGGTACGGAAGGAGCTGTTGAACTCATTCGCTGGTTTGAACGGACTGAATCAGTATTTTCTCGTAGCAATTGTGCCGAGGAAAACAGAGTAACAATTGCTACTAGTACCCTGACCGACGATGCCTTATCCTGGTGGAATGCATACGCCCAACCTATCGGAATAGAACAAGCTAATAGGATCACCTGGACTGAATTGAAAAGGCTCTTGACCAATAAGTATTGCCCTCGAACTGAAGTCAAGAAAATGGAAGATGAATTTTACAACTTGGTTGTGAAAAGAGATGATCTCAAGACTTACGTTAGAAGATTCCAAGAATTAGCAATCTTATGTCCAAACATAGTGCCAAATTCTGAGAAACTTATGGAAGCTTTCATCGGGGGACTGCCCCAAACCATTGAAGGAAACATTACTACTTCAATACCTCAAACTTTGGAGGAAGCTGTCAACATAGCCTAGAGGCTAATGGATCAGATACTAAATCGCAATTTTGTGCAAGAAACCGATGATCATAAAAGAAAGTTTAAGGATAAAAGAAACACCAACAATGACAACAACAACTACCCTAATAATCGTAACAATAACAAATACCCCAATGATCATAACAACAATAATCACTCCAACAATCGCAACAACCACAACTACCAAGATAACCGCAACAATAACAATTGCAACAATGATCATCACCAACAACAAAATAGAAGGCAGGAAACCTTCAAGGCTAATAGAAACCGTGGATATAATGGACCTCATCCCCTTTGTAGGAAGTGTACATTGCATCACACAGGACCATGCACTGTTAGGTGTCAGAATTGTCACAAAGTAGGCCATCAGACTAGAAACTGTAGGAGCTAAGAACTCATGTTTCCAAATATCACTCTATCTCTCAATCAAATCTCAGGACGAGATTTCTGTAAGGTTGGGGGACTATAACAACCCGTAATTTTCCAGTATCTTTATCAATGTAATATCTACTTACTTTATTAATTACTACTTTTTACGGGAATAAAATTTCGTTTCATTCCATTCCATTACGTATCATAGTTTACATTTCTAAAGTAAACGAGCTCACGCAACCTATCTATGGCAATCCTATCTTCATATATGTCAAAAAAACATCATAATATGTCAAGTCAATATCTTAATATCATTTTTACAAAGTACATTACTCATATAATGTGCCATTTGCAACGTTATATCAAGACAAGCTTTAAACTATTATCGTATACCTCTAAACCCTAATTCCATGAAAAGTTAACATCTAAAGTGAATGTACAAGCTACTAAAGCATATGTACAAGTAATATAAGATCTCACTTGAATATAATTTCCCTCCAAAAATAAGGTACAAGTCCTTTAAAGCTTAATGTATAAGTCATTAATGCACAATATCCAAAATAACCGTTTTACCTCTGTTTTCTTAAGAAACTTGTACAAACTAATAAAGTACAAGGTACAAGCAAGTCATGCACTTCATTTACATTCTATATTCATTCTCATTTCATAAGATTTCATGAAATGAAACCTAGAAACCCTAACCCGAGCTAAATACCAAACCGTGGCCCGTTTCTTTGTTTTTATCCATTATAAACCCAAACCATTACTCAAATAAGTTGTAAATACATAATTTACAACTTTACAAACCACATTCCATCATCATTTCACCATTTTTACAACAATGTACACTAATTGAATCAAAGAAACCCTAATCAAACCCTAACTCCAAACTGCAACCCATTTACCTAATTTTACACATTTTAAACGCAAACCACTAATCAAATATTGTTGTAAACCCTTAATATAAGTCTTGCAATCCATATTCCATCTTTTTAACATCAATGTATTCGAAAAATAAGCAAGAAAACCCTAATCGAGCCTTTATGATCCCGCGACCTTATTTTTTGCAATATGACCCATTTTGAAGCTACTCTTTGCAACCAAGCACCATGGTGACTCACCTACTTCATGCCTAAGCAGCTGACAAGGTGCTTAAATTCCCTTCATGGTTTTTAAAGCTCCACATCACCTCCCTTTGGCTCCAAGGAACCTGCGGCTGAACCAAGCACCATCTCACCACTCTACAAACTTGTCAACACTCTTAGCTACACCATAGCCTCACCATGTCATCCTCATAGACCCTCTTACTCAGCCCCATCAGAAATAAGATGCCTTGCACTCTTTTCCTTGGCCTTTAAGTCTATTTCGGGTATAAAAGAGGGGCGCACCCTTCATTGTTAACTCACAATTTCATTCTTCTTTCTAACTCAACAATGGAGTCTCATTTCTGATCAAGAAGGTTCTAAGAAGAAGCCCCAAGAACAGAAATCAAGTGAAGTATTGAAGTCTTGAAGCCCCGAGACCTCATTTCTAGGCGTACGAGTGGAAATCAACCCCATTCGACCCATTTTCAACCATTTAAGCTCGAAACCAGGTTCCTTATGATCTATTTCTGCTCCTATACTCATATAATGTTATAATCATCATATTTATACTCTTGTTAAAGAATCTAAGCTTAAAAACCATGCATTTTCTCGTTTTGATCCAAACCGTGCACCTGGTACCCTAATTTTGTGTTCTTGTTAAATCAAATCATTATAATGGTTAAATGTTGTTATAATATATTCTATTAAGTTAAACTAATGTTATTATAACCACTTTATCAAGTCTTGAAGGAATTTGAATTAAAAACCTACGCGTTTTCGTTATTTAACCCTAAAACGACCCGTTTTGATTTCTAGCTTAACGAATTGTTATTTTAAACTTTCGTTACGTTAAACCTTCATATTTTAGCTTATATTAATAAGCTATAACCTGCAAATTACTTTTCATATTGAAAAATATCATTATTATGGATTTTGGACTAAGAACGATACGTTTTTCATGCATAGGGGTATATATCGTAACTTTCTGAAACTTATAACTAAAAGGGCTGAAAATGTCATTTTATCAAAGTTATAACTATAGGGGTCTATTATGTCACTTTCCAAAGTACAAGGTTTACTTTGTACATCTTTTAAACTAAAAGGACCAAACTCGTAAAAGTTTATAATCCAAGGATATATTTTGCCATTTTTCATTCTTAAGGGTCTAAAATGTAACATTTTGAAAAAGTATAGAAATGTGTTCAAAACCTTATAAGACATAACTTTAATTAACGCTTGACGTGCTTATCATTTCCAGTTATTGAGCAAAACGCTTAAAACCGATTATGTTATAACTATTATAAAATTCATCATCGATGTGCTTTTTAAAATCCTATCCCGAATCTATATCGTACCACAATACTAGGGAACTTCATATTAAGGGGTTTCATCTTGGTATTACGTTCTGACTGAGTTGTTGGGTTTACGATTTAAAGTGCCCTAGCTCCTCAAACGTTTACTGAATGACCTCTGAATTATGATGGCTCGAACGGTGATACAATAATTCCAAACTCTCCAATCAAACTCATAACAATATTAAACTATTAAAACCAAAGTTCTAGAGTACAATCTTCCTAAGACTTGACATATTTACTCAGGTTGCGTAACGTGGCTATTTACTATCATTTTTCTATATCAACCTTCCCTCTTAAGATTATGATAAGGTCTTCAGCTTTCATTTTGGAATATATATTACAACTACCTATCAGGTGAAGTTCATAACCTCGATTTTACTTATTTATATGCTTTATAAACTCGCAAGGGGGATACATGCTTAAACTATGAATTTTGAACAACATGATTATTTTACCATGAATGCAAGTGTTTTTCCAACTGTATGCTATCCAGATATATTATTGCCTAAGTAGCTTCCAGTGCCATTATTTCCATATCATGAACCATTAATTGCTTACAAGTGAGCGCGAATATTGTGAATAGATCTATTAGGGGTGATGACTCCCGTTTGTATACCACATTTCCATTCATAGGGTAGCCAAACGCACTATATTTGGCCTAATGGGTAACCTTGGCAAGTTACCTTTTCCATAGGGACATAGTTCCCTAACCAATGTCACTACGGTGATTTTCCCTGTTAACGTATTGGTGTCATGAGCTTAGATGCAATAATAATGTTACCACATTTCCATGATAATTGTATTCGTTGCAATTATTACCAATTACAGGTGTATAACAATGTAACCCACTCACTATTAAACTGTTTTCCATGATAATCATTACAATTATTACCACTTATATAACAACATAACCTACTATCTCTTATGATAACTTGTATTCAACTATTACATTTCAAACCTATGAATTTCACTCAACCTTTGTGTTGACCCTTTTTATGCATGTTTATCCCAGGTAATTGAGCAACTTATGGCATGGAGTGGCATGGACTTGAAGATGGCTAAAACTTGTTATCATTCACATTTTATGTTTCTAGATTTTGGGACCTACCTTTGTAAAACTCTGATTTTAATGAATGATAACGTATCTTTTAAAAACGTCTCTTTTGAGTTTTTCTATTATTGTGTCTGTGATTCATGAAGTAATACCCCAGATTAGCTTCCGCTGCTATATGTCAAAATGGGGGTGTTACAAACACTTGAAGCGAGGTTAAATCTCTTAATTTATTAATATTTTGGTTATCTAATCTAAGTCAATTCTAATCTAAGTCAAACCTATGCTAATCCTATGTTAGTTCTAATCTTAATTCTAACAGGTAAAAGGGGGGTTTTCGGCCTGAGAGACTGGCACGGGTTTGGATGGTGACTATAATCAATCCAAGACACTTTAACCCACGCAAGCAAATTAACAGAAGATAAAAGAGCGGTCGAGCCTTATAATAGAAAATTGTATTAGCCATCATTAATCCGATTAGAAGTTGATTTATTTATTTAGTGCAATGATTACTTATCTCGAAGAGGCATATCATTCTAGACTTAGGCGGTACTTCATCCTAATATATTGATTATAATTAAAGCATTCGCATAAAGCATCCTTATATATTGATTATAATTCATCTAGAGGACGACACCGTGTATGTTGTACGAACCCTAGCTCATAGAGACTTTACCCACTTACTGCTTAACGGTAACTTATGTTAGGTGGTAGTCCACAATCCAAACTATACCAATGATCAGAACTTATTAGTTAGTATTAAGCCATTACCTTCTACGGTACAACCAGTTCAATCAGGCAAGCAAGACGTTATTAGTGATCTTATTTGTTCCACCTATATGCATTACTATATGGAGAGCTATCCCGGACTCTTAGCCTACGCCCAAACAACACCGAAGTTGCAGCGCATTAAATATGTAGAACTAGACCTAGTTGAATGATAGGTAGCATACTTAAGCACCTAACCAAGTATAAATTGATAAACATAAACAAGCATACATCGATAAATTAAGATCTTCATAATAATGGCTAATACCCGAAGGTATTAGCCTTCAAACATCATAATTAATACAAGAGTAATTATTTTAGCCAAGGTAAACTAACCGAGTTAACGAATGATACCAAAAACTGAATGATTACAAAAGTATAAGAAATTACACGTTGTCTCCTATGGATTGGAATGCGTTGCAAGACCTCTTCTGCTCTTTTTCTCCTCTAAAAATCGACTTGTGTGGTTTAGGTATCGAGAATATGATTTAGCACACTTAAAACTCATTTTTGAGTTTTGTATTTATAGGGTCTGGAGTCGGTGTCGATACGGCGTATCCAAGGTATTGGATATGGCGTATTGGAGTTTCTTGAAGTAGGGACCACGTTTGATATCTTCCAGAATATTCACCTTCTATATGTTCAATATGGCGTATTGATCTACTCTGGATATGGCGTATTGGTCTTGTGTCCTTCATGGTCTTTGGTGAGTGCAGGCACGGATACGCCGTATCTTCCTTGATGGATATGGCGTGTTGGTTGTTAGAATAGTAATCTTTAAAATATCTTTGTTTAAGCTCCAGAATGCGCGCCTTTTGCTAATATTCACCAAGTACTTCGTAATTACTGCAATTCTCAAATATAAACGATTAAGTAACAATTCTTTGCAATAATTATACAAAATGGGTTAATTACAAGGGATAAATGATGCTATAAATAGACGTTATTTAATGTCATCAGTCTTCGATTTAGGGTACGTTTTAGTTCAGGAAGTGGTTCAATAAGTTCATAGTTGGAAGCACGTGTATGCATCCAAGGAGGTTATATGGTTCAGTTTGCCAGAAAACTGTATGGCGATTTTGAGAAAGAAAGTGGTTAAAAATTATTTCAAAAATTGATTACGGAACAGCTTTAAAATCCTCAGCAGCGGCGCCAAAAACTTTGATGTGTTTCAAAAGCATTAAATTTATAAGACTGAAATTACCGGTTTATGAAATGGAAACACACGGGTAAAAGTGTAACCCACGTATGTAGTATAACATTTTCGGTAAGACCAGGTCATCTAAAGGGATTTGATTAGTGTTCGAGTAATCAAAAATTTTAAAACAATTACTAATAACTTTTAAGATAGATTCAATAATAAGGAAACATGACTACTCGGATAGTTTCATATAATTCATAAGCAATGGCAGTAATCTCAATTTTTGACTTTAGGACTTTAACTTATAAAAAGGATTTCTCGTCAAAATGCGTTTTCACAAATTAACTAGGTTTAACTTAAGACTTATCTTGGTTTAACTTAATAAAATGTGTCACTCAAACAATCAAGTTACTATTATATGAAATCTATTTTGTTTATCAAATAACATAAGTGAATTTCTTCGATCAAACGATAAAGATCATAAACAAATCTTTAAAATCATATAGTGCACAACAGGTCTTTCGACCTATACCATTATACGTATATAATCAAAGTTGATGAACAAGTTTAACAAGATTAGATATGATAGGATTGTAAAATAAGCTTAAGATTGATAAGATCGAAATGAAATCAAATGCTTAATTATTATATTAACATCACCGAGTAGTCATAAGAGGTTTAGCCTCTCATGGCTATGGTGTTCATGATAACAAAGTTTAATAGAGAAACAAGAATCATACGAAATTCTGGTTGAGAAATGGATTAAACACCAATTTTATAAGTACGGATTCATATAGAAACCTTTATGTAACTAGACGTTATGGTAATCTTATTCGTTCTTCGCCGAAAGTTCATGCTATACTCTAAGGAAGATTGATGGAGAGATGTTTGTTCTTAAAGTGTGTGTGAAATGAGAGAATTTTCTCTCAATCTATAGGTTGGGCGAGGGCAAAAGTGCGGCCCATTTCCTTGAGAAGTGTGGCATACTTTCCTTCTTCAATGCGTTGAACTTTAATGCCGAGATGAAGTGCGGCGTACTTAATGTAGAAGTGCATCGTACTTAGGGTATTAACTGTCCTTTATTAACTTCGTCCTGAAGTGCATCGTACTTCCTGAGAAGTACGGCCTACTTTGCCTAATTCTTGGACTTAGTATTATCTTCTTTTATCTTTTTTCTTCTGTAAGGTGTAAAATATTTGTGTCCTTAGTCTTTTTGAGCTTGAGATGTTTTTAAGTGAACCGGCACATATTTCATGCTTTTAAGTATCGAAAGTTTATGAGAAATGATATAAATAGATACAATAATGCCGCCAAAAACATGTATTAAGGCGTTATCACACCTTTTCAGTATCAACTAACTCGGAGTGAGAAAGTCAATAGAAATGCGTTTATTTCTGTAAGAAATGAAACAAGAGTCTTTTGAGAGACCTTAAGTGGCTAGGGAGGGTTGTGCATTGCATCATCGGGTCCATGATGACTATCTTTAATACCAGACAACATCTTAGTATTTTTGATAGCATATGTATTGACCCAGTTTTTGCCTAAGTATATGGAGGGCTTCTTTCTTTACACCCTTTATCCTTACAATTTTTTTAATTCTTCAACTCCTTCAATGCTTACCAAGACTTCATCACTAGCACCTTGTTAGGTTTGTTCCAGTACTAGCTCTGTCTTAGTCGACATTATACCCTTTTGTCACTTTACTCCTTTTTATATCTTACCTAAGGCCTTCTATTCGATCTAATGAAATGTCTGTCTTTAGATCCCTCTGGTTCTAGCTGGATCATGAGAATGAATACCTAATCTTAACCTCCTAATAATTTCAATTAGTTACATGGTCGGTCTTTAGGTACTGTTCTCATAGCCGTAAAACCATTGAAAAACTCATTCAATATACTTGTGGCATAAGTCAAAACATTTGTACCTTGATTATTTTTTCTTTTTCATAAATTCTCCCCCTCAACATGTGCATCGATATT
>BQNB010207659.1:0-10462 GCA_026074375.1 Tanacetum coccineum
ATGTTCTTCATCGTTCTTGGTGATTTGATCTTGATTCTTCAAGGGATATGGTGTTTATGCTTGGGGAATGGATGGAAGGATAAGTGAAGGATGAATACTTAGTTATTTATAAGTATGAGATTGTTTGAAATGTGTGAAATTAGTCCTTTATTTATAGGCTGAGTGAGGGGTGAAAGTGTGGCGCACAAAGGAATTTATGCGGCGTACTTGGTGATTAAATGAGAGAGAATTAAATGTTTATTGGAGAAGTGCAGCGCATAAAGGAATTTGTGCGACGTACTTAGGGTATTAATGTAGTAGCATTTAAGTCTTCATTTATTCTTCAACGTCGGATGAGAAGTGCGGCGCACCAAATACTTTGTGCGGCGTACTTATAGAGTTAATGCTGCGTTTTGACTAAGTCTTTATTGCTATGACTTTGAGGATAAGTGCGGCGCACAATTGGCAAGTGCGGCGCACATTTGCACTTTAGCTTGATTCTTTATCTTTTCTTGTTTCTTAGCATATAAATACTTGATCTTTGTTGTGTTTGAGCTCGGTATATCTTCAAGCGAACTTGTACATATTTTATGCTATTAAGTATCAAAAGTTCACGAGAAATAATTAAATATAAACAAATAATGCCACCAAAAACATGTATAATTTGGGCGTTGTCATGGGTCAATCTGCTCAAATAGTGCACATGTTAACTAAGCCACAAGCCTTTTATAATAATATTCACAAACAGTTATCAGAATCCGTTTTATCTCAAGAAAGCTCAACGGATAAAACCAACCTTGTATGATGGTGTTGTTATTAATAAACATGTTGCTATGCATGTGATTGATGATGAAGAGACATTGATTTTGGAAGAAGAGAGTCGTTCAAAATGTCTGAAAAATAAACAGATCTAGAGGCTATTAAACAAAACATTTCTCATAAATCTATTGATTATGAAAAAGTAAATAGACTAACTGAAGATTTTGGGAAACGTTTTACTCCACAACAAGAATTGTCGGCTGAACAAGCTTTCTGGTTTCGTATATCTAATCCTACCAATAAACCTTTTGATGCTTCATCTGTCAAAATAAAAGCTCCTAAGGAACTTTCTAAGGTAAGGTTGGTAAATGAAAGCCTTAAAAAGCTTAAATTTCACCTTGCCATGTTTGGCAACGTGGTGAAGATAAGGACTACACCTGATGCTCGTACAGAAGGTGGATGGGGGTTTGAACATACTAAAGCTGTTTTTAACAATGAAATTATTCAACTTCTAAAATCTTTAAAAGACATCTTCAATGTGTTTGATAAAAATCTTCTAAATTAAATAATGGAAGTACAGGTAGTAAATGGACGTTGTTGTTCAATAGTCTTCAGTTGACAAACAATGTTTGAAAATTGCTAAGAAAGAATTACTTTTGGAAAATGATCAAATCTTACAACAAATCATGTCTCAAGATGTTCTTTTAACTGTGATGAATTCTATGTCTTTGATTGGTGAATCTGTGAATATGGATAGAAAGAGAAAAGAATCTTATGATAAGTGTTTCAATCTTGAGGCCGAGCTTTTGAAATTACAAAATGTGCTTAATGATCTTTTGAAAAGTTACTCACAACTTGAAAAATATTGTATTTATCTTGAATTGTCAATACAACTAATCAAGAAATTTTTCAAAAACATTAATCTTGTGATAATCAAAATGCTCTCGAAATTCAGAATTTTTTGAAAATAATGATTTGAAAGCTCAGGTACAAGAAAAACAACTTACCATTTGTAAGTTGAAGGAATTTATACAATCAGATGAGAGAAAAATTCCAGGAAGAGAATGTCAATTTGATTTAGTGTGAAATTGAGACCAAAAATGTGGAAATGGAAAATAGTGTGGCAAAATTGCTTTCGGAAAACGAGCGTCTCTGTAAAGAAATTAATCATGTGAAACAGGTTTTTAAAGAACAATTTGATTCAATAAAAAAGACACGTGTTCGCACTAAAGAATAGAGCGACTCTTTAATTGATAACTGACTTAAAAATTGCTGAAAAAAGAGTGGATAAACTTGCAAGAATGTACCTAAAGGAGGTGGTCACGAGACATGGAATACATGTCTCAATCATTTGTGATCGTGACCCGAGATTCACATCTAATTTCTAGAGGTCACTTCAAAACGCTTTGGGTACTAATTTGGATATGAGTACTGCGTACCATCCACAAACAGACGGGCAAAGCAAGAGGACCATTCAAACTCTCAAGGATATGCTGCGTGCTTATGCGATCAACTTTGGAAAGGGTTGGGTTAACCATTTTCCATTAGTCGAGTTCTCATATAACAATAGCTATCACGCTAGCATCAAGGCCGCACCATTCGAAGCACTTTATGGTCAAAAGTGTCGTTCACCTGTTTGTTGGACCGAAGTTGGAGAAGCTCAAATCCTCGGTCCAGAACTAATTTAAGAGACGACTGAGAAAATCATCCAAATCAAGAAAAGGATGCAAGCCGCTCATGATCGACAGAAGAGTTACGCCGATCTGAAGCGTAAACCGATGGAATTCCAAGTCGAGGATAAAGTTATGCTTAAGGTTTCGCCTTGGAAAGGGGTCGTACGTTTTGGCAAACGGGGGAAGTTAAACCCCAGGTATGCCGGACCTTTCAAGGTGTTAGGAAAGGTTGGAGAGGTTGCTTACAAAATCGAGCTTCCAGAAGAACTAAGCAGGGTTCATAACACATTTCATGTATCCAACTTGAAAAAGTGCTATGCCAAAGAACCGTTAGCCGTTCTGTTGGATGGACTTCATTTTGATGACAAGCTTTAGTTTGTGGAGGAACCCGTTGAGATCATGGACTATGAAGTTAAACATTTGAAGCGAAGCCGCATTCCATTAATCAAGGTTCGATGGAACTCCAAGCGAGGTCTTGAGTTTACATGGGAACGCGAGGATCAATTCTGTAAGAAATACCCTCATCTGTTTGCAAAGACCGCACCGTCGTCAAGTGCCGTGTCATAAGCCTTAAGGACAAGGCTCACTTAACGGGGTGAGACTATAAGACCCCGTTTTAGGGTCATTGATGTCGTCAATAAATTTACAATGTATCTTTTGTATTGTACGCGTTTGCTTTTAAATCGTAAACGTTAAGTTAAATCGCGTAAGCTAAAAATTAGCGTTCAATGTAAACGGACATCAAACGATTAAATGTTTACATCAAGCAAGTGTTAAGTAATTATTTTAATGATAATTATTAACTTTGTTCATTGTATTTTTATTGGTTGCGTAAATTGATTACGTTTCGCGATAAATTGCATTTAGGCATACCCGGAACCACCAAAACTTTTCTACGCTTCAACAAATACCCACATTTATACCCAATACATAAAAATTACAAAAATACATCACCTATATCTCTCTATGGCCGGATATGGACCAAAGGATACAAGAAAATCTCATAAAAGAACACATTTCCATGTTTTCATGGGATAATCTCAACTATTAGGAGACATCTATCCAATTTCTTCAAACTTTGACCAAAGACTATGACCATGACCATCCTTAAGACCCTCTTTGTGCTTCCTTGACTAGTCATACATGTGCATTACTTATACATTGCATGAGATAAGAAATCATAGCACTTAACACTTAGAAAAAAATCAAAAACACTCTCCTTTGTCCTCCCTCCTACCCACGGCTCAAAACCCTCAATATAACCAACCCACACAAACTTTTATACCACTTATACAAGCATACACACAACATATCTAAGACCTACTAAGATGATTTGAAGGTTTGATCAAGCCTTTACAAGTATTTATCAAGAAAAGGAAGCTAGGGTTTATAATTGGAAAACTAGGGTTTTCTTGTTTGCAAGCTTGGTTTAAAAATCTAAACAAGGGTTTAGATTGTATTTCTCATCATCATACATCACTTTAAGGTTATCTATAAACCTTTATGTCTTTACTTTTCTCATTTTTATAAGTATATATGTTCTATATAGTTAAATCACCATTTAGGGTTTAAACATGTTAAATGGATAACTTACTTGTGATTATGATTTTTAACACTTTTTCATATGATATGAACTTGTGATCTTGGACTAATGGACATTAATATAAGTATCACATATGTCAAATATGGTTATAAAGGATTTATGGTAAACTACTAAAGTGAAAAGTACATAAAACAAGTTTTATATCAAAGTATACTTATTAATTATAAAGGGGCTGTTTGGATTTCGTATTTTAAACAGGGGGTTTGACACTTTATAAAAATAATACGACTCATGACGATTCCAAAAAGGTAAGAAACTCGAAAAACGGATTAATAACGAAAAAGATACGATAAAAATACGATTTACGTTAATACCGGGTTTTATAAAACTATTTTTATAAAAGTACTATTCATGACAGAAACTTTTATTTTTGTAAACCTCATAAATCAATAGAACTTTCAATTACGAGAACGTGCTCGAAAGAATCGCTAAAAACGGAGCTATAACGAATAAGATACGACATTTACGAGTTTACGCTAATTGAAACGTAAAAACGAGTTTATAGCTGTTGTGAACAGTAAAAACACTATTCATCACAGAATGTTGAAAAATTAAAAATGTAATATTTTGATCACTCGTCTTAGTACGAAAGCGTGGGCATAAGAAACGTCAAAATCGGGCTTAAAACGCAAAAGTTATGCTATATTTACTAAAACGGTAATTATAAACGTTTTTACTTATTAAACACAATTTTACCAAAACAATTAGATGGTGATTGAACTATATAGACCTATATGTGGTATTAGTTAAGCAAAGTGCTATATTACTAGGGAGTTTCATAATGAGGCCTCTTCGGGGTGGCGTATCGACGAGTTGTTGGATTTACGATTTAAAGTGTCCTAGCTCCTCATACGTTCACTACATGACCTCTTAATTATGATAGCCCGAACGATAGTATGATGAGCTATATAGGAATATATGATATTGGTTAATCGAAGTACATGGTACTTATACGACCTTAATTTATCATCAAATGTGAGACAAACCCACACTCTATTTGAACACCTTGGTAGATGGACTAAGGATCATCCTATAGAAAATGTAATCGGCAATCCTTCTCGCTCTGTCTCTACGAGAAAGCAACTCCAAACTGACGTCATGTGGTGTTATTTTGATGCCTTCCTGACTTCGGTAGAACCAAGAACTTCAAACAAGAAATGACCGAACCATCATGGATCGATGCAATACAAGAAGAAATTCATGAATTTCAAAGATGAGAAGTTTGAGAATTGGTGCCGTGTCCAGATAAAGTGTTTTTGATCAAACTAAAGTGGATTTATAAGGTCAAGACGGATGAATTTGGTGGGGTACTAAAGAATAAGGCTAGACTAGTTGCTCAAGGATTCAGACAAGAAGAGGGAATCAATTTCGAGGAATCATTTGCACCAGTTGCTAGAATAGAGGCCATCTGTATCTTCGTAGCAAATGCCGCTCATAAGAATATGACGATCTACCAAATGGACGTCAAAACGAATTTCTTAAATGGCAAGCTTAAAGAAGAGGTCTACGTTTCTCAACCAGAAGGATTTGTTGATCAGGACAACCCATCGCATGTGTACAAGCTAAAAAAGGCTCTCTACGGTCTTAAATAAGCTTCACGTGCATGGTACGACATGTTGTTAAGCTTTCTAATCTCACAACATTTCTCCAAAGGTGTAGTTGATCCAACACTCTTCATACAGCAAGCTGGGAACGAATTATTACTGGTACAAATTTATGTTGACGATATAATATTTGCATCCACTAATACTGTCATGTGTAATGAGTTTGCTAATCAGATGACCACTAAGTTCAAGATGTCAATGATGGGGCAAATTTCATTCTTTTTGGGATTACAAATTTCTCAAAGTCCCAGAGGCATCTTTATTAATCAATCTAAATATGCTTCTAAAATTGTTAAGAAATATGGTTTGCTATCTACTGATTCTGTCGACACACCCATGGTTGAAAAGAATAAACTGGATGTAGATCTACATGGGACATCAGTTGATGCTACACTTTATCGTGTCATGATTGGATCCCTAATATATCTTACATCCAGTAGACCTGACCTTATCTATGTAGTCTGCTTATGTGCTCGGTATCAGGCAAAGCCTACCGAAAAACACTTACAAGCGGTGAAAAGGATCTTTCGATACCTTAAGGGAACCATCAACATGGGTCTCTGGTACTCGAAGGATGCCGATATATGGATGCGTTCACAGCTAACAGACTATGGCTTTCAATTCAATAAGATTCCTCTGTACTGCGACAACAAGAGTGCGATTGCTCTATGCTACAACAATGTTTAACACTCATAAGCCAAGCACATCGATGTTTGCTACCATTTTATAAAGGAGCAAGTGGAGAATGGAATCATGGAGCTATACTTTGTCCAGACTGAATACCAATTGGCTGACATCTTCACCAAACCTTTGCCAAGAGAAAGATTCAACTTCTTGATCGAAAAGCTCGGTATGAGAAGCATGTCTCCGGAAACGTTGAAACGTCTGGCAGAGGAAACGAACGAGTGATGGTGGTAACTCATATCCTGTATCATATGTGCATAAGAAAACATAAAAACATAAAAATATGTATCTCTGGCATGTCTTCTGAAAATCAATAACATTTACGGCCTTAGAAATGTCATTTAATAATGATACGAGGCTATAAATAAAGTTCGAGCAGAAGTTTAAAAGCTTTCAAAACATGCCAAAAATGGCTTGCTATTATTTCAAATAGCAACTCGGTCATCATCTTAAAGGTAAGTATTTTCAAAAAGAAAACTTGACCTTATAACAGGAATTTATTCTCGGGCATGGTCTACTTTATGATCATGCAAAGGCTTGTGATTACTTTGCATCACAACCCGTACTTCCTATATACCATGAGTGTACGTATCAATGCACTTATGTGTGAAAATAAGAGAATCTTATTTAATTAGTGTTGGTTTTCTAAATTAAACAATACTTCATCAGAAAATGCTTTTCAAAGACATTTGACCACTCAAACAACGACTACAGCTCTTTAAATAGAAAACGGGTCATTGTTTAAGGGGAAGTAAATGTCAAATATCTTCTTCATAAAATTAGTTTGTGATAAAGGAAAAGGTTTTAAACAATAACGGGTTAACAAGTAAAGGGGAGTGTATGTGCAAATATAAGTTTCTAGGTATGCTAGTTAAAAATATTAGGGACTATTTGTGCCATTTGTTAAACTTTACTTGCCTAATAAAACTTGTATAAGAAAAATGCATAGGATATTAAATTAGAGGGGGCAAAAGTGTCAAAAACAAAATTTGTTTTATAACACTTTCACCCACCCCGTTTTTCACACACACAAACACACTTATCAAAAAAAATCCCTCCCTCACCCTCATTCAAAATCGTCACTCTTCAATCCTCCATTTCCAGTGATTATCAAGCGAAAGGTATAACTTGAAACTCGTTCCTCACTTCCTAATCTACATATATCTCAAAGGAATTAACGTTTCATCCACGATTGATCTCGAATTCCCTAAATCTTGAATTAGGGTTAGTCAAAATCAAAAGTGATTAAAATCTCAAATTGATTAAGGGGTTTTGTTAGTTTAGGTGTGTAGAACACTAGGTTTAAACAGTTTTGTGATTGGTTATCATTTGAATGCGTTATTGTTAATTCTTATTAGCGAAAATGTGGGTTTTTTGGATTTTAGTGTAATATGTTTGTGGGTTTTGTGCTAGGTCGATTGTATTTACTACCTTGAATGTGTTTGAGCCTTAAATCCTCATCCTTGTTTGTAGTTTCTTGAATGAATGTGTTATAATGTTTAAACATGCTCGTTTTTGGAATGTTCTTATCATTTCTGTGGTATAAGTCTGTTATGAATGCTTGCGAGTGTTGTTTAAATGATAAGATAGTTAAATGATCATATGTCAATACTTAAACATTTCAAGTTTGTGGTAATGTATTAAGAAGGCGATTTATCAATTGCCTTTGTGAGGTGAGTTAACAACTCCCTTCAGAAGGCGAGTTAACAACACTCCCTCACAAGGCGAGTTAACAACACCTCTTTACGAGGCGAGTTATCAATTCTGCTTCATGAGGCAAGTTAACAACTTGGCTGCACAAGGTGATTTAACAATTCCATTAAGGAGACGAGTTAACAAACATATCAAGGAGGTGATTTAGCAATTCCATTAAGGAGGCGATTTAGCAATTCCATTAGGAGGCGAGTTAACAACCCTCTATTAGAGGTGAATTATCAATATCAATAGGAGGCAATTTAGCAATAGATTCTAAGAAATTTTAAGATTGGATTTTTTTCCGAAGGCAATTTTCAACTCAAGTTAGGTAGCTAATTAAAATTGGTTAATTATGCAATCTAATCAAGTTAAGTAGGCTATATATCAAGGTTCAACAAGGATATCTGAACATGTCTTAGGTTACCTTATTCTCTACAAGTTAGTTTGAATAGGATTCCCAAAAACACTATTTCAGTTGTCTTAATGCCTTTCACATTATGCCCTATTAAGTTGCCCTTCGGATGATTCTATCTTATTCAATCATGCTAAATGCCTTAATGAGCCTAATCATTAGAATGATATCACAACATGCATCAAGCTTAAGTATTCAACAATCAAAGGGCCTTATAGTGTTTTATATATAAAATTGGTTATATATATAAACTGTATTGGTCAAATCTTAGCAGAAACATGAATACCACTCAAGCTCAACAGAAAGCTCTTGATGATGCTCTTGTTTCCCCTGCGGACCGTCTTGAATTCGGGAAATGCAACATGAGACTCAAGACAGACATCAAACCAAAAGAAGCTACATTTTAAGTTGTGATGGATGCTCTTGCTCTCACTCCCTTTTACCAAGCATTCCTAATCAATGCAGATGTTCCTGCCATTTATATGCAAGAATTTTAGGCTACAGTTTCCGTTCATAAGTCATCCATCAGATTCACGATAAACAAGAAGAAAGTCTCTCTCGATGTTGATATATTCAGATAAATTCTCCAAATTTGCCCTAAAAATCCAGGACAAGAGTTTGAAGACCTTCCACTAGAACAAGATATTCTCTCTTTCATCAGAGATCTTGGGCACACTGGAGACATCACCTATCTCACTGATGTGAATGTTGACTACTTACATCAACCATGGAGAGCATTTGCTACCGTCATCAACAAGTGCTTACGTGGCAAAGAAACTGGAATGGACAAGATTCGTCTGTCTCGTGCTCAGATCCTTTGGGGTATGTTTTATAATAAGAACATCGACTATGTGTATCTACTCTAGGAAGACTTCTTGTTCCAGATTAAATACAAAGATGCTAAGAAGACAAACAAGATGTCATACCCTAGATTCACAAAGATCATCATTGATTACTTCATGTCAAAGGATCAGTCTATTTCGAGGAGAAACAAGATGTTTTGGCACACTGCTCGAGATGACACCATGTTTACTTCTATGAGGTGTATCTCCAGACATGAAGATACTCAAGTATATGATACCATTTTACCAAAGGAACTAACAAACCAAGCAATGTTGGAATCCAATGCTTACAAGACATACTACGCTTTTGCTTCTGGAGAGAAAACTCCAAAACCAAAGTACGTTCGAAAGAAAGCTGATTCTGATACATCACCCAAGTAGAAGCCTGTTCAAGCTACTAAAGGTACCAGAATCAAATCTAAAGCTAAGGTGGCTAAATCTGACATGAAGAAGCAACCTATAAAGAAGCCAAAAGCCAAAGGATTAGCTGTATTATCTAAGGTTGCATTAACTGAAGCTGAACAACTTAAGTTGGCTACCAAAAGAAGCAAGACACAATTTCACAGTTCTCACGCAAGTGGCTCAGGTGATGGAGTTGACACTCAGTCAAAGGTTCCTGATGAGCAACATCTGGAGACGACTGGTGCAGATGAAGGAACTGGTACTATACCAGGGGTTCCCAATGTACCTATATATGAATCTGAAAGTGAGAAAGAGTCTTAGGGTGACAGCGAAGATGAAGATAATGAAAACGATTCTGATGATATAAGTGATGAAGGTGATGATGATAATGATGATAATGATGATGATAATGAAGATGCTAATGATGATGATAAACAAGAAGGTGATGACACGAATAACGATGATGAAGAGACTAATAGTGATAGAACCGAGTAAGACAAAATTAAGATTCTATTCTCAATCAGTCTACCACTGAATACTATGAAGAAGAAGAAGAAAGGTTTGATGATGAAGAAACGATGAATGATGATGAAGACGATGAGGTATGAAGATGTGGATGTGAATTTGGGATATAAAGACACTGAAATGACCAATGCTAATCAAGGAGCCTCAGAACAAAAAAATGTTTCTCAAGAATCAGGGTTTGAGCAAGTAGAGGAAGATGCTCATGTGACACTTACTCCAGTTCTTGACACACAGAAGGCTGATGAACCTGTACAAAGTTCTTCTGTCTCCTCCGACTTTACATG
>BQNB010207664.1:0-10461 GCA_026074375.1 Tanacetum coccineum
TGAATATGGGTTTGTTGTGATTATGAATTTTGGTAATGGTGGTGGGGGGAGAGTGTGGAGAGGGAAGTGAGGTCCACTGGTGGCGGAGACTGGAGAATGTGGTGGTTGGGAGGAGGAGCTACGATGGTGTTTGGATGTGTTTGTGTGATAAGATTGAATGGAATATGAAGAAGACATGAAATAAAAGGTCAAGGGGTGGATTTTGTAAAAAATAAAGTATAGAGACCATATATAACATTGGCAAAAAAAAGTAAAACTGAAAAAATGTATTAAAATTGTGTCACGTCAGCTTTTTTGTTAATCATGGCTACAATAGGAAGATTAACAAAGTTTTGGCACACAAAAGAAAAATTAAAAGTTCATAGCTTACAAAAGAAAAACGTGACAACTTCGATGCATTTTCAGACCAATAGCCATTTTTATTTTTGTATGATTCCGAGTTTCCTACATGAACATGATTTCGGCATCCTCTTCTCGAGGAGCAATGGCGTAAACAAATAACTAGGCTAATATCAACACGAATTATACGATTAACGAAACCAAATGGTATAACAACTCAAGAACATATATGATGGGCGTTAAAGAAGTCAATCGAACTGACCTTGAAATGAAAACGTTTACCTTATTATACAATTATGTTTTCTTTTTGCTCTTTCTTGGTTTTTTCGATCCTAGTGATGACATCGAAATCATGTCGTACGTGCGTCGTTATGGTAACAGAATAAGGGAATTGATAATGACGAAGACAAAGTAAATGAGTACGATGGTTAATCTTTTGTTTTGTTTTACTATCTTGATTGTTTTTGTAGATTTCATAATAAATTGTTAACACATTAGATCAGATAATACACTAACTGATTGGCTTCAAAAGAACTAATTCTTGATAAGTGTTTATGATTTTATATTAAAGAAGAAGAAGATACTAAGTGTACATACTATGTTAATTAAATTTAGAAATGCATATTTTGTTAAATAAAAGTTTAAAATGCTACCCTCACATAAAAAACTCATTTATCAATTAATTTGCACATTCAAAATGTTTGTGTATTGTCATTTATATTCTTACATCACTTAATGAAGTGTGCAAATCAAGACACAAATGTCAAAGATATAAATGTCATAATACATTATTGTGCAAATAAATTAGTGGAGTGTGCAAGTCACCTCTCATATCTAGTGGTCACCAACTTATCTTTACTTTTTTACTTACTCTTGCCCCTAAAACAAGGGGGTGGATATCAAATGTGACTGCCAAAATCGTTTAGAAAGCTAAACACATGGGAATATGTGAACTAAGCTACCAAAAATGTCTGATAAGCCTAGACAACAACAGGACACTTCCTATTGACCCTCTAACCATTTATTCTAGCTCCATATATGTTCTTATCAGAAGTCATGTTTTCACACAATAGAACGTGAGATCATGCTTCATATATCATCCTACCTAAGTTTTACTTAACCTTTTTTTCCTCAAGTTATGTACTAACAAAGTTTCCACTCCCTTCAAATGCATTGTTTGTAGGGGTGGAAACGAGCCGAGCTACTCGTTAAAAGCTCAGGATCGGATCGTTAAAAGCTCGAAACGAGCCGAGCTTAAACGAGCCCAAGCCTGAGCTTGAGCCTAAATTGAGGCTCATTAAATAAACGAGCTCTAGCCCTAGCTTTATATATAAAGCTCGATTAGATTCGCGAGCCTAAACGAACTCTAGTACATTTTGCGTATGTATACATGTATACATATTTGTACATGTATTTTAAGTTAAAAATCATCATATCATATATATTATAAGATTCAGTCCCATTATTTATTATGGAGTATTAAAGATGGGACTGAATCCTGGCAGTTATGTATTTATAACCAAACAAAATTACACCGACCCAAATACCCGCTTTCCATAAGATTGGCTCACCAACACACACGCAACATCATTAGACTCCTTCGATCTTTTGGGTTTTCCGGCAAAGGCTGCACTTTGTCATTGCAAAACAAAGCTTCAAATTTTATGCAAGTATTGTTAATTAATTAAGCCTAATTCCATTCTTGAGGATTATCATATTTTTAGGGATTAATTATACGGAATCGATCTCGGATTTTGATTATGGTTTTATGTTATTTTGTGTTGTTTTATATGTTTAATATGTTGCATATTTGGTTTATATGAACAAGATTATCACTTTTATTCTGAATGTTTGAGCTCTTTACACAGTTAGAGTAAAGAATCTTACTGTTTTAGATGAAGTTTCTTTTTTAAACAAAAAAGTAGACCATTTTACTATTATTTTAATTTTAAGTATAAACAGAACACAACAATGTTTTACTATTCTATTTGTTGCTCAGAAGAAGAACTTAAAGCTTATTGATGTTGATGTTCCTATTATTGGAGCAAACCATGCTGGGATAACCATTCTAGCCTTGCTGTCAAAGACAAAACCTTCTGTCACCTTCACTGGTGAAAAAATTCAAGAACTAGCATTTAGGATCCAAAATGCAGGAATAGAGGTGGTTGATGCAAAGGCTGGTGCATAGTCTGTGACACTGTTCATGGCATATGTGGTTCCCTGGTTTGTTAGGATTCAAGACTGAGACTAACTTTACATGGGTTAATACTGCGTGTCACATTATCAAAAGTTTACCATCAATAGCTGACTATGACAATGATTATCATGATTTAACTAGTGGTCATGACAATGCTCTTGATAATTTTTGCATTTCAAAAGTTCTAGGTAAATAGTATTTTATATTAACATCATGTTTTTTTCCATATATAAAGTTGTAATAATATGTATGTGAATCAAAATTCGACTTCTTGACTATGAACAGCTAAACTTTTCATTTTAAATGAAAAGGTTAGTCGATTGAATGCACAAATAAGGCAAGTTCTCAATGAATTTCTACGACAAAGGTAATTAAATTTTATAAACAGGTCATTTTGGGTTGTGTAATATCCCAAACGAGTCGCATAGGAAAAGACATCTAAAAGGGAAAGTAAGTCGTCCAGATGCTGATAGTCTACTTTTCATGCATATAGACTCCTAATTCAAAATGTTAAGGATTCGCATTATTATATTGATTCCATGTTAGCTGATGTTTTATGTAGTCTTTGAGTAAATAATTGAAATTATAAGCATTTAAATGTGTATTTGTATTTGAATACTTTATGCTCATTGCTGAGTTATCAGGTTCATGCTTATTTGTTAAGGATGAGTTTTTTGGTTTGAGTAAGACTACATTCAATGCCCAAATGCATGAATTGTCAGGTTGTAACACTACTAAACCAAAAAAATTAGTTACATATATTTTAATAATATATCAAAAGAGTTAGTATTTAAGAGTTAGTATTTATGTAGTCTTTGTAATTAATTAAAATGTTGAGGATTCAAATACGTATTTTGAGCGTGTTTGGTATTCGCTTACCTTAGATTACATGTTAGCTTATGCTTTATGTTTTGCATTTTTAAATGGTTTTAATGCATTTTTGCTCTTTTTTCCAGTGGATGCGTTGAAGTTGATCAGACGTAAGATGGGTACAAAATGGGATTTCAAACACGGCTCATGTGTTGATTGGGTAAGGCTTAAACCAGATCTAAACCACCATTGGTATGCTAAGACATTGCGGTCACCATGGCTAGGCTTCTTTTGGCGTTTTGGCTAGGCTTTATACGGTCATTGTGGCTATAATCTACTTCCTGGTATGCTTAAATTTTCGGGGGTTGCAGTTCTTTTGTTGTGGTTTATTTTGACTAATCATTTTATGTTTACTAAATATATTTTATGAATATAATATTTGTTACAATATCTATTTCTTAATATTAGAGGTGACAAACATATGTGAGAATTAAAGTGAAGACGTTAGATTTTTTTTACTGTATTTTTTTCAAGAGCCATTGGAGCAGAATAGCTCTATTTCTATTGTGTTGTTAACTTCAGGTGTTATGAACATGGTCTATTATAAATGAAGGTTAGTTCGATCTATATTATGGTGGTTTGTTATAGTTAAGTTGTTAAGGGGGTGTTTGGGTTTGTTGATTATAATTTTTTATAAAAAAAATTAGGTGCGATCTATAATATGCAGGTTACAGTGGTTCGTGTTACTTTGCTGAACATCATCTATAGATACGTTGGTGTGTGTAAAGCTTGAGGTAAACCTATTGCGTTATGTTGTAAAGAAACAATCAAAGTATATTGTCCTAACTTTATGCATGATTAGCTCCAGCAAAGATGGTTACGAAATTCAATTCGCTCTAATTATTTTATAAATGGAAAACGGTGGGATTGGAAATGAAGATAGGATGTGAGCAACCTTATATTCTCAAAATATTATTAGTAAGCATGTAAGTTTATTTGTTTATACTTTCTGCTGCAGAAAAAAATATACGCGATTCGGTGTACATGAATCGCAGACGGCGTGTGTTTTGATGTTTAATCTTCAGATAAATGATTTCTTTGTAGGCACACACACAAACCAACTCTCGAACATTGCAAATAAGCATGGTACTTGTGAAAGTAAGAAGAAAAGGGAGATGGACAGGATATGTGTTGCTAGAGATCCTATTATGGTTCTGTGCTGATACACGGAGAGGTAAAATATATAAACTCGAATTATGTTGAAATCACATCCGTACTTGATCCACTTGATATGTAGGGTTCAAAATTGTTGTTATATGTCTAAAACTACGTTTCCATCACAAACTTTAGCTAGGGTGTGTTTGGTTATATGATTAATTGGAGGATTTTTTTTACCTCAAATGTGTATTATCTTAAATGCGTATATAAGCTGAAATATCACAAATGGGTGTGTTTGGGAATAAAGTAAGCTTCTAAATAAAAAAGGTTACTTTTAAGATATGCTCTAACTCGTTTTGCCAAACAGACCCCATATGTTGTTGGCTATACAATCTGTGTTAAGTTTTATGTTATATGATTGATAAGCTCCAACCCGTTTTGCCAAAAAGAAACCATATGTTATAAGATATTTTGTAGTTAATATTTTGCCCGTTGGATGTTTTTCTAATTTTATGCTTTGTTGACAGCCAGAAAAGAAAATTCCAACTTTGACCCTTAGGAACGAGGTGAAATTCCTACTTTCTGCTTAGGTTAGTTTTTGGCGTGCACTATATCTAAACTACTAAAATAGAATCTCTAAAGTTTGTTTTGATATTTCGTATTGACTACCAATGACTCAATAAGTAACTTCTTTGGATGTGCGAAAGGGAAAACATGTTTTGCGTTGGGCCGGTTATTTATATTATGTGTTTATCTTGCAATTAAACAGTGGTTTTGATTAACCCATTGTTTTTTAAGAATGTTTTTTAGATTAGGGAAGAGAATGATTATCCGACACCTAATTATAGTATAAGTCAAAGACTATTTATGAATTTGTTTTGGCTATTTGATAACTGCACTAAATATTATCGTTTCTGTGTAATACTAAGAGATGTGTTGTAATGTCACTAATATTCGGTGTATAACATTCTGTAATGCCCATGTGAAAAGTGTGTATGATAAATCATCATCACTCATAGATTCATATATCATAACCAAATGTAGAAAAAAAATTTGTTTTGTATTATAAAACAGGTTGCCAAAATAATTGTGTTTTCTACAAAATGCAAATGGCTGGCACCTAATGGTATTTGGATGTATTTACTAGATTTCACGACAACGGCCTTAAGTTTTCAAAGGTGTGTATATTTATTGACTAGGTAGTGTCTTAGGCTGTGCAAAAGCACAGCCCACGTACGTTAATGTTGATTACTAAGATGGCCTATATGTTGGGTGCATATATGTTATCTGTTTCCAAATAAACTATAGAGACATAGCAACCAAGTTCTTCCTTTTCATTTTATTTAGAATTCATAAGTGCTAGTTTGTGTCAAGTGTCAACCAACTACAATATGCATAGCAATAGTTAAGCTCAATTGATCGTCATAAGCAATGTTATAAGGGTAACAAGATTTATGCTACGTAGTAATAAAGAACTTATCTTGTACTTGCCTCTTTTCTCTACGTCAACTTTTGGTATCAATACAATTTTATATATCAACACCTGTTATTTATATATAGGGAATAAGGGGCGAAAAATAAAAAATAAATATAAAACCTGTTTTTCATTGTTTTTCCTTATATGTATTGGTGTATAAACACACGACTACACACAAAGAACACAATGATACTTTAACAACAACTTTTCCTTTTTTTTTAGATATCTACCTCACCCAACTGTTTACATGCAACTACTCCAAACACTATTTTGATGGGACAATACCATCCCCATCCCGAGTAATGCTAGATCCACAAAAACTTTACAAAATTTTATCCACATAATGATTTGGCAACAAGTTGTGGAGGGTAAGAATGAAGAAAGAGAAACTATGATGCAATATGATTGAACCACAACACATGCCAAGTCATTATGTGAATATTTTTTTGCAAATTGTTTGTGGATTAAACTTTTTGATACCATCAACTATTTTGTCTAACTTCACTACAAAAATTACAAAGAGGATCTTAATTATTTACTTCCCATATGGAATACCAAAGTCGTTTAAATTGTATAAATACAATAGTAATAACTTTTTTAGTTATCACGGCAATGACCAAAAGTTTGTAATGCAAATTTCAGTCGTTAGATTTGTCTACTTACTCTCAACAACACTTAAAAAAGATTGAACTTTAACCTATACAGTGAGAATGAAAAATCCTATGTACATATGCTCTAGCATAATTCTGAGTATTACATGCAACACTCGTCCACCGTGGCCTTCAACAAAATTTTCACAGCCCACTCCGTTGTTCACAACTCTGATTTGTCCCATCTTTATGTCACAACCACTGGAAACATAATGAAGATAATAAAAACATAAACCGAAAGTTAATATGAAAATCAAATGTGATTTAGAACAGAAGGTGATATATAAGAAGAGAAAAAGAAAAGAAAGAGTTAAACAAGATTAAAACTGACATATCATGGAGGATCTCGAGAAGGAGCAATGGAACATATATGATATGTGATTTGTGAACTTGATGGTTGGCCTTTATCGTTTTTCCGTCGTCGGCTTTAGGTTCATCCAGTGATCTACCTAGAAAGAAAAATTGGGTAGAGCACCGGACGACTGAGACACTCGTAGATCTTTTTACTTTCATGGATGAAAATCACCCTTGAAAGCTTAGTGAACCTAAAAGCCACCAGACCTAGGAAAATTGCAAAGAACATATATAGTAATTACCAGAAAAAAACATAAAAAGATAAATAAGAGAGAGGTTAAAGTTGGAACCTGCATGGATCGTGACTTAAATTGAACCTAGATGTATCATGTATGTAACAAAATCGTCATAACCTGCAAGAATTGAACACAAGTTTTTGGAAACAACTTTACAAAGAATAGTATTATAAGGATCAAGATATGGATCTAAAAACACTTACAGTGGGAATGTAGTTTTTCGCACATTTGTCCATGAAACTAACCAAATTAATGTTTTCCCAAAATAAACCAAATTAATGTTTCCCCAAATATAAAGATAGGAATGTATGTTTCCTGTAAATTGATGTGGTGGTGGAAAGACAAACGTGGGTGATAATAAAAAGGAAGCAAGCAAGAGTACATTTTGTAGAAGCAAGAAAAAAAATTAGGCATGGGTATCATATGTCGTATGAAAATAAAGAGAGTAGGTTAAGAAGTCGAGAAAATGAAAAATTGGACAACAGTAGCAATACTGTTTGTGTATGTAAATTTTCTTAGACATAACAGTAATAAGAAGGTTCATTGTATAATATATGGAGATGAGATATATTATTTTTTTTTGATAGAAATCATGCTAAAAACGATATTAATATTTTATTCGAACCTCTTTATTTTTGATAATCACAAAATGTAAAAACGATTAATGAAAAATTATTCGTAAACAAGTAATTAGTAGTAAATTTTCATTTCAAAAATTTAATCACTTAAAGGTATGAATAAATAAATGCTTAATGCATTTTATGATCAAAGGATTTTTTATTTAACCTCACATTTTTTTATAAAAATGTCACAAACATTTTTATAACTTTTACAAAATATTTTTAGATTTAAAAGAAATGTTTTATTCAAATAAATATTTTGAATTCAAATTTTCTACCTAAAAACGGCTAGAAATGTTCCAGAAAACACCTCCCCTGAAAAAGACAAAAAAGGGAGCGTCCTGGCCTGACTGGACCCCTTAAATACACGGGGTGTCCCCTTAAATATAAGGGGGTTGGAACCCTAATTAAGGGGACCGGCCAGACAAAAAGGCTCCTCGGTTTGCCTATAAATACTGGACTATTCCCTATTATTTTTCTCACCTTTTGCACTCGTTTTTTTCTGTTTAAAATCAGTCTACACATCTTCTTTAATCCTTTGATCATTTAATCTTAAGCCTTTGTTTCCAAGTGATTCAAGCTTAATTCCTCAAGTGCAAGAGAAGAATACTTCTTATCATCAAGTCAAAAAGTGTTATAGTTTAGTTGGTGTTGTATTGAAGTTGTGTTATATCTTGTACATCATTTGTGTATATTGTAAAGGTGTGTATTGTACTTGTGTGTAATAGGTAGATTGTGGTGATCATCGTAAGTATAGTTAGATCGTGGTGATCTTAGTAAGTAGTGTTAGATTGGTGTGATCATAGTAGTGTCTAGTTAACAGTAAAGTTTGTGACGTATGAAGTTGTTGAATCGAACTGAAGTTTGTGAAGTGAAGTGAATAGTTAGAACACGAAAGAAATGTGTAGTAGTAAAGAGCGAAGTCGTAAATTTATGTAGAAAGTAGTGGTGGTTTAGTATTTTAGTCCTCACAATACAAAAGATGTGTAGGATTGTTCTACTACATTAGAACTTGACATTTGCTTAGTGACGGAAATCGTGTAAAGCTTAGTGTGTACAGGATTATCTCTGCCTACAGGCAGTTTGTTAACATGGTGAGAGAACTCTCGAGTTTGGTGCTCGTGAGAAGAATAGGACGAAGAGGTGCTTCCAATACCGAACCACTATAAATTCTTGTGTTGTGGTTTGATCTTTCTAACTCTTATCTCTTTTCTTTCATATCATTTATTTACTTATTTGTATTGTTCATAAGTGTGCATATAATGAGATCACATAAAGTCGAATCCTAATTATTTTATAAACAAACTATACAATTAATTAAAAAAGAGAAACTATTCAACCCCCCTTCTATTTTCCACAATTGTATCACGAGCCCACGTCAAACAAGATTTTTTAAAAATAAATTAAATTTTAAAACATGAATCGAATCTATAAAATCAGGAAAAATATTTAGAAGGGCAATCTATGCAAAGACCACCACTATTTGAAAGTGATGGATTTATTTATTGGAAAAATAGATTCAAAACTTATGTGAAATCAAAAGATCTAGATATTTGGCATGTTATCACCGATGGTGATTTTCCTCCTATTCAAAATAATCCTGAAACTAAAAAGGATGAAATAGTACCGTTTGATAAACAAAATGATGATCTTAAAAAGAAACTTGCTAAAAATAACGAAGCCAAAATGGTGATTTATAATGCTTTGCCACATAACAAATATGAAAGAATTTTTATGTGTAAAACCGCAAAAGAAATTTGGGATACTTTATTAATTACTCACCAAGGTAATAGTCAAGTTAAAGATAACACTATTATTACTAGTCTAAAAGAACTTGATGAAGGTTTTTTTAGCAAGAATTATGTTAGGAAATTTCTTAGGGCACTTCATCTTAAATGGCTCGCAAAGGTTACGGCTATTGAAGAATCAAAAGATTTAACATCTCTATCACTTGATGAACTTATTGGAAACTTAAAAGTTTATAAAGTAATAATTAAGAAAGATTCTGAAATGGTCAAAGGCAAAAGAGAACAAAATAGATCTCTTGCCTTGAAAGCCAAAAAGGAATCAAGTGATGAAGATAGTTCGACTTCCGATAGTGAAGACGAAGAATACGCCATGGCCGTGAGAGACTTCAAGAAATTTTTCAAAAGACGAGGAAGATTCGTAAGACAACCACATGACGAAAGAAAGTTATCCCAAAGAAATAAAGACGGCAAGAATGGCAAAAGCGAAAGAAAATGTTTTAAATGTGGAGATCCAAACCATCTCATCGGGGAGTGTCCAAAACTATCAAGAAACTACAATCAAAGAGCCTTCATCGGAGGATCATGGAGTGATAGCGACGGAGACGATGAAGAAAAGACTAAAGACAAAAAATGTCTTATGGTCAATACATCCAATGAGGTACTTTTCAAAACCGAATTCTTTAGTGATAACCAATCATCGTTAGATGAAAAAGACTTAGATAGTGAATATAATAGATTATGCAAAGTAGGTCTAAAAGTCATGGATAAAAATAAATTACTAAAACAAATTAAAAATCAATTAGAAAATGAAGTACTAGAACTAAAAAATAAATTGTCTAGATTAGAAAAAGGTAAGGAAGTCAGTGAAGAAT
>BQNB010207665.1:0-10461 GCA_026074375.1 Tanacetum coccineum
TCTAAGCGGGTAGGAAATTGCGGAGCGAGTTGGGTTAGCAATTTTTATCGCCGCCGCTATGCGCGGGTATCCAACTAGTATAGTATAACATGTTTATTTGTTAAGGGTAGAGTTATTATGTTCCATTTTTTTAAGCTATTAAATTTTTGAGTAAACTGTGCACTGTTAGTTTTTCCGGTTTAGGTCAAATCTCTAGTCTCGTTCTTGATTTTTTTTTGGTATGAATCGTCCTTATTTTGAAACTATGTAACACCGTTCGTCTTATCTGATAGTTTCAGGGCGAAAACATGAGATAAGGACGGAAAAACATGTGATAAGTGCGAATAGTGTTACATAGTTTCAAGATACAGACAATTCATGCGAAAAAAAAAACCAGGAACGAGTCTTGGGATTTGACCTAAACCACAAACACAAACAAACGGTGCAATTTACTCTAAATTTTTTTTTGTATACTTTGATATACTCTAGTTAGAGACACATAAGAGCCGACAGTAACACCACGTGTCTTTAAATGAAAAGATGAAAATGTATGGCTTGGGAGTTATGAGTTGAAAACCAAACAGGATATTGTGAAAAGAATGAGATGAGTTGTGCCAACTGCCAAATTCACCGACCTGCCAAATTCTCACATCCTCGTCGTCGTCACTTGAATCGCTGCTGCTGCAAAGCTTCATGGCAAGAGGTATTCATTCATTCATTATTATTCAAACTAAACACATATCCTGTATACTTAAAAACCTATATATATATTTCTTCTTGTTATTAATAATAGCTGGCTGGAGTATTGGTATTCTCAGCTATACCATTCACTGCTGTTAAAGCAATCGCCAACAGCCCTCTTGGTGAGACTCTCCAGAGACGAATGCAAGAAACCAAGAAACTTGCTCTCACCAATGCCAAACAATATCAATCACTCCAACAACTAGCTAAACAACAAAGGTAGTTATATCATATTGTGGATGCTATATATTTTTTGGAGCGAAAATGTATCATACTTTGTCACTTTTTGTTATTACGTGTACAATTTTTTTTTTTTTACTATTCTGTCATGTAAAATGACCATTTTACCCTTCTTGAAAAAAAGTAAAGGTACGATGGTCATAAAATACATACAATGATCCAAATTTGAAAGTTCAGTACACACGATTAGGGTGAGCAAAACTGACCGCGGACCGGACCGAACCGAGAAAAAAACCTATTTCGGTCCCTCGGTCCATCCTTTTCCTTATTTTCAGTCCTCTGGTTCGGTCTTACGAAAAAAACTTGCAATTATGCCTTGTTGGACCGGACCGGACCGACCTGGACCGGACCGGACCTTTTCGGTCCGGTTTTCGGTCCGATGTTTTGGCCAAAGTCGGTTTCGATCTGGTCCAACTTCAATCTAAAGGTACTATGACAACTCCATAGTTACATTCGAAAGTGTCTTATTGGCATTTTCTGATTATTCACCACACACCTTGGTGTAGAGATACAAGTTCTTTGCTAACTATGAACTTCACAGCTTTTGGTATGGAGAAGAGAGGCCTCGCTGGCTTGGTCCAATCCCATATGAATACCCTACCTATCTTGATGGTGATCTGCCTGGTGATTACGGCTTTGATATCGCAGGCCTTAGTAAAGATCCTATAGCTTTCAAGAGATTCTACAAGTAACTAACTAAACTTGATCTCCTTATTTGCTGTTGTGTGGAGTTGTAACCGTCTGTTCTGGAAATCATCGAGAATGGGGACAATCTAAAACATGTGCTAATATTTATCTGTGTTTTCTTTGCAGTTTCGAAATATTGCATGCACGTTGGGCTATGCTTGCTGCACTTGGCGCTCTAATTCCAGAGTTATTAGACCTTGTGGGTGCTTTCCATTTTGTAGAGCCTGTATGGTGGCGAGTCGGTTACTCAAAGCTTCAGGTAATATATATGTTGTACTAAATTCCCAATATTTCAATAGTCATATATGTCACGGTCAACTAATATGTTGGCAGGGTGAGACACTGGATTACCTTGGTATACCGGGACTACATTTTGCTGGAAGTCAAGGAGTGATTGTCATAGCAATTTGCCAATTTCTTCTCATGGTAACCACCAAAATATATGTCTACCATATTAAATTAAGCAGTATGCACGTCTTGAAGTTGTGAACTTTCTGCAAATAGGTTGGGCCAGAATATGCAAGATTCTGCGGGATAGAGGCTCTTGAGCCTTTAGGAATATACCTGCCTGGTGACATTAATTATCCAGGCGGTGCACTCTTTGATCCATTGAATCTTTCTGGAGATCCCATTGCTTTTCAGGAACTGAAGGTGAAAGAGATTAAAAATGGACGCCTTGCAATGATTGCGTGGCTCGGCTTCTATGCTCAAGCGGCTTTGACTGGTAAAGGACCTTTGGAGAACCTTGTTGATCACATTGCAGATCCATTCCAGAATAACATTATATCTACGCTTGGGTCTCTTCTGCACAAGTAAGTGTAACCCTATACGTACATTACAAGAACATGGTGTCAATCCTATTATGTTGTATTATGATGTACGGGTATATTTGTTAATAGATCTGCTATTTTTTCATGGAACATCAAAATGGCGCAAAAAGACTGTTATGTCCCATTCAACAAGTATACAAATTACATACTTAATTTCTACTTACATCTAATTGGTCTGATTGTGTTCCTAAGGTAAGCAGATGTATCATCTACTATGTAAAATTTTCCCATCTTTCTTTGCTTGTTTTTGTTCCACATCTACAGAACTAGCTGCTTTAGATTTAATAAACTCCTATAACTGGCCATATTATAGTAGGTATGTGATCATTTACTTACTCTTTCAGATGCAATATCATATACACAGTATTGCAGATTCACTCCATTAAGCACTTCCTGAGAATTATTGTAGCTACAGTTTCTTGACATATTGTATATTTGTATTCTGTTGAATGCAATATTAGATCAACTGCGATCCTTTCCTAATTCAGTCAGGTTTTCATCTAGAAAGATACTAATGACTCAATTGCACAGTAGGCTTTTTAAGCTTTTCTTCGTTAAATCTTTTTGTATTCTGTTAAAACGTACTTGTAATTTATACGAATTGAAGTTGACAGCTAAATTATAAAATTTGTGTATAACATTTAGCACGATAACTACTTTATCACATCTTTCAATATACAACCTTATAATGCATATTGTACATTTATATCATACGTAAATATCAAATCCATGTTTATGAATTATAAGAAAGGAGCATCCTTATCATAATAGTATCTATGTATTAGCTTCCGGTTGCTAGCTTGTCACATCTTTGTTGATGTTCTGCTATGACGTCCACCACTCCTTGTCATGTCCTGAACAAGAGCTTCTCCCACACCTTCACCAATCCCGTCAATCACACCACCTATGAACTCAATAACTGCTTGTGAAGCAAACCGGACGGCAGGTGCAAACACACTCGCCTTCCCAGAGTTCTTGATGCCATTCACTTTAAGACCGTTTATTAAATCCTTGGCACAGACTGCATGTAGATGATAGTCACAAACCCTGCAGCCGTAAAGGCGGCCTGATCTCTTTCTTCCACACTCTCTGCATGCTAAGCTGAATTGATCGTCAGAGGCTAACGGGGGCAATAGGTTCAACGGGTGGCTGTGAAGAGCTGGGTAGTTGATTTGGTCAGAGAGCATAGCACAGCATGGGTGCATTTGAAAATGGCAGAAGTTGCATCTAAACATAAACCCTTTAGTAGATTTAGCACAAACGTTGCACGTCGGCCATCGGATACCGCCTTGACCAAACATCAAAAATACTAATTAATAATCACAATTATGTTTAGTTGCAGAAGGGTATTGCATGTTTGGTTATTCTGTATTTTTAGTCTAAAAAGGTTCTTATATATAATTGTAGTTAGGTGTGTTTTGTTGTTTACCTGTTTTGGGTTTAGACTGAAAAACTAGCTGGTGCTGAACATGGAATGGATGAGCTTTAAGCACAGGAGGTGACAAAGCACAAAAATCATGAAGCTGAAAGTCACATTTTAGACAGGAAAACCTTTTGCCGGCACCACGTTCTTTGCAGCCAGAGCAGGTGAAAGGATCTTGAAGGTTAACGAGTGCGATTGGGTGGTGGGAATGACTGAAATGACGCATTTCTTCTCCAAAAATAGACTGATCAGGAGAAGTAGGAAACTCGACAGAGAGAGACTTTCTTCTAGGTGAATTTGTAGCGACCGTGAATGGAGCAGAGTAATTTGTAGGTTGAAATGTTTGAGATCTTCTAAATGAAATTCTTTTGTCCATACTAATGAAGAATGCGTGTTAAGTTGGCGTGGGGTGATTCATGTGGATATGAAGAGAAGCACATATATATGGTGGTTAGAAAGTTGATTACAGTTCGTAAAAATCATGCTTTAATCAATAGATTGATTGGTGGGGGTCATATTGGCCTACATACCTCTAAATTTCTTCTGCACTCCAGGTAAAAGTCTAACACAATTATTCGCTTTGTTTAGGGAAAACTGCACGTTAGTTAAAAGTCTGAAATTAGGCAACATGGAGTTATTTCTTGCTCCTAATAGTGGAACTTCAGTTTCGGATATCATATTTTGGACGTTGCATTAGCTCAGGAACGAAGGATCCCAACCGGAACAACATCAAGCTTGGGAAGAGTATAGGTATAAAAGATTGGCAAAGAATCTCTTACGATTCCACATCGGCCAAAGTCTTGGTGTCCCTTCCTCTCAGAAGCTAGCTTTTTGAGTGAGTTCTACACCTGGACTTAATTAGGAACCGATACGGTCATATGAGCCTAGTATGGAAATCTTTTAAAAAAAATTTTGCTTGAAAGATTTCCACCTCCCCTCACTCCCTCAGTAGTATCTTTGGTCACACCACCTTATCTAATACAGTATTAGTAGTTGTCACTGACCTTACCGATTCACTAGTAATAGTCGACACATGTTCATACGATGGCATCATCCGTCGTGTATCGATTGATGAAAACTTGATACAACTGTTGGTAGGGTGTGGTAGTGGCCCTTGACCCTCGCTTCGTGTCATGATCACCATTCGATCGGTACAATTATTTATTTATGCGTGTAAGAGAGACTAATACAAAGGCATTCGATACCTTTTGAGTAATTCAACATGTTAACATATGACTTATTAGTGTCAGGCATCTATTTGTCAGTGGTCACAACTCCACAAAGTTCCTTTTTGTTTACTTTTACTTCATTTTGTAGGAAAAATAGAATGTTTTTACGACTATAATCATCCTACTATTGGTTATTGGTGCATGTGCAAAAATATATAATGATAAGGAGTGCACAGTCCCCCGAATCTACCCCTATGTCCCAACAAACTCAGATCCACTCGCACACCCCAAACACCACACTTCATCTCACCACCACAAACCTGAGGAACCTACCCCCTAAAAAATCCCCCCCACAACCCCCCATAAAATCCAAAGACCCTCAAGTAGAAAAAAACCAACACCCCCCACAAATCCCGCATTACCATTTCCCCGTCCCACCACCCCCCATAGTCCACACCCCCCCCCCCCCCCCTCCCTCCTTCAAGGAAAAAGTAACGTTCTGAACTAAATCTGTTTATACCTCTATTAAAAAGCCCTCCACCTATAATCCCACTGTAACCCCCCACCACAAACCCCAAGTAGAACCCATGCTCCCCATAACACAAACCAACCCCTCACCCCCCCGCCCCCACGCACACCACCACCCCTACCACCTCCCCATCCCACCCATTCTCAATACGCCTTAACCAAACTGCACTCACCACCCAGACATACCTCTTACCTCCCACCCCCCCCAATCACGCCATAAAACCCCACTGTCCCCTCCAGAATCAAAATACCCAAGAGAGAAGAACAGTTTGGGACATCAAGTCACAACTACAAACTCCACCCAAATCACCCCCCCCAAAAAAGTCCCACACCCCAACATAAGCAATAAAACTTAGTAGTATCCCACCCCACCCACCAACACGATAACACCACTACCAAACCAAACCCAACCCCCCCACCCACCCAACCTCACAACCTCCCCATTACCCCATCCCCCTGTCCCCTATCACCCTCCCACGATATACGAATCCCTTAATTTCAACCCCCCCCCCCTAACCCCCAATTAATCATCCTCTTATCCCTTTCTGATTCTTCCAAAACCCCCACAAAGAACCCAACCCCCCCTGCATTGACCCACCACCCATACTATTGGACGTGCCGCCGCCGTAATCGCAGCCCCAACACAGCTCCTGTCGCGTACGAGAATGTTGTAAGCGATTAGACGTAACAACAAATAACGGTCACTCCTAAAAAAAACAAATTAAATGAGAGTCACACTAACAAGCCCAAAAAGCGACAAACCAGAAGTATTTACCCCTCCCGTACCAAACAAATTACCTCCCGACAAAATGACGACACCATATAAGAAAAATCCATACATAAATACTATTTTTATAACCTATATTTTTAGTAAAATAACGTTATATACACCCTTAAGAACTAATCTACTTATTTAATTTAAAGTATGTAATAAGGAACAAGAAACTAAATGTAATATAGTAATCTCGATCAAATTTTTATACCTAATTATAGAAGTGAACAATTAATTTGAGACAACCTAAAATATAAATGTAGACAATAACATCGAGATGGACGAAGGGATTTATATTACAAAATTCAAATTTCATCTGGATACGTGTCAAGACATACTTTTGTAATTTTATTTGGATTTATGTTTTAGGGATAATTCATATTTACCCAAACAAAACATCAAAATTACATATTTTTTTCAAAACACAAGTTTTCAATGTACAAGTACAATGCCTTTAAAGCACGTGTTGAGAAAATATGAAATTTTGATGTATTGATTGGGTAAATATAGAATTGACCCTTAATTTTATATCAATCTCATAGCGTATAGTATAAATATTAGTGGCCCAAACCAACTAATCACACGCTCGGATCAAGCCCATCATCCTAGATTTACGAGTCAACACATGACACGAATCGTATGAACTCAGGCCACACTTGGCATGATAGAGTATCTCCCAGACTGCATAGTACATGTGCATGTGACAACTATCCCAACTGTCATTAACGGTTAAGATGTACAATTCTGATACAAGACAATGGGAGACACACAACCAATATTATAGGAAGAAAGCACTTCCTCATATGGGCCAATGAGACAGCGCCACATGTCCTCCTTCTGTGCTCATGAGATGATCAACACGTTGTCTTCCCACAATCGTTGATCATCCTTAAGGGTTTATCTTTAACCCTACATGCCTCACTATAAATAGAAGGCATCCCTTACAACTTCATTAAGTAAGTTTATACACTTGGCAACAATGTTACACACGACAACACATACCTAAGGTTTAGTTTACCTAGAAAAATTAAAAAAATCATTAGATTATGCTTAAATAATTTCCTAATTACCTAGCTATGCTTTAAATATACTAAAATTCTACTTTTCATATTTGGGAATCCTGACTCAAAATAAGACAAAACTGAAAAAATCATCAGATTATGAAAACTTATAGCTTAGTCACCAAGATTTATGCCAGAAGAATCTTATGATCCCATATGTCTAGAACACATAAAATCGACCTACCTAGGGTTTAGGTTGACATATGTTAATACAAATATTCACGTAAAAACGATATTTATATTTAATGATATTTATGTTTTGATAATAACAAATATAATGTCATACTACATAAAAGTTTATGTTAACAAGTTTTTTGGTCGTAAGTTTCCACACCGACGTCGAATCACTTAAGGTATAAATATAACATTATAAAATATAGTTAATGATCAAAGAAAATATTTTGTCTTGCATACTAGTTTAATCATTTGCATAAACGCATGTAAGCTTGTTTACATCTCCACTAAACAAATGATTTCAAGTAAACACGTACTTAATTAATAATTAGTTACATTAGTGAATAAGACAAAATAAGATTAACCATAAATGAAAATAAACTTTCCATATCTTTCCAAATATAGCAAATCTTTCTATTTTAATGTTAAGAAATATTTTCTTTCTAGAAACATGTACTAAATCAGATCTTTAAGTACAATTATAATATTTTATAAAGATTTGTGGTTAACCACTAAAAGACAAAAATCGGCTATTACCACTAACGGATTCACCAAATAGGCAGACGGATCTACCATACCCTGGATCCATCTATTCGTGGAGCTGCCAATTTTAAATCCGAATTTTGCACTATAAATAGTAGACAAATATTTTAATTTTAACTCACTCTTTCTAAACCTTCTTCTTGCATATTTAGTTTCTTTATTTCTCATTCATTTTTTCATCATTATACTTGTTCTATAATCCATTACAAGTGATCCAATTATTCCACTCTTTAGTTAAGACCACAAAGAAGTGTTATTAGTTTAGTTGTGTCATTACATTTGTGATATTTATCCACCATCATCTAATTGTCTTGTGTGATCATAGCTGTATGATTGGTTAGTATTTTAGGTCTTAAAATACGTAGTGTGTTAGATTGGTTATATCTTAAAGTAGAACTCGATATTTAGCTTTGTATCATAAAAAGTGTAAGCGACGTTGTATGGTTTTCTCCGCCTAAAGGGAGCTTGTTGACATAGTAAAGAGAACTCTCGAGTTAGGTACTCAGGAAGTAGAGTAGGGGCAAAGAGGAGCTTCATAGCCAAACTACTATAAATCTTAATGTCTTTGGTTTGATCTTTCCTCTCTCTACTTACTTACTTATTGCATTTATTTATTTACTTATTGCATCACTATCATGTACATACTTGTATATCTCTTGAATTCACATAAGAATTAATCTAGTTTTAATTTTTAAAGCAATATAACTATTCAACCCTCATTTTAGTTTCCACAATCTAGATTAGTTTTTCTTGTTCCTCAAGTAATTTTGTTTCATTATAATTAACTTTGAAAGCCTAGGATTTTCAATAATAGTTTTAGCATATTTTTGGGAAATTTTACACCTTACTAAAAATACCTAAAACCCTGAATCATAAAAGAACGCAAGATTAATTTCATGCAAAGAAAAGATAAATCTATGAAAACCCTAGTTCTTGTAATTATAACAACACAAATTAGGGTTTCTATGTTTGATCTCGGATACCCTTGTATCCAAATAAAGTCGACTCTCCTAGGGTTTAGGAGACCCTAATGGATCGATTGTTTGTAATCAAAACACGCAAGCCCTAATTTAATTACAAGAGTGATTAAACCCTAGTTGTCAACAAAAACAAAAACCCCAAAACCCTAACAAACACAAATCGACCAAACCATAGCATAACAAATTAATGATCTAATTTTTATGTCAATATAAGAAATTACTAATGTAGAACCGTAGGGGGGGGGGGGGTGAATACGGTTTTCTTAACTTCTTCAAAGTTTATAAAACTTCAAATCTTGAAAGAGCCGAGTGGTGTACTAATCTACTTTGCAATGAGAACAACAAGTAGATAGAGAGAAAAAAGAGAGAAGAAAAGACACCACAATATATACTGGTTCGGGAAGCGAGGTTTAGTCCTTCCATACGTTCAATTGCGAATCCACGACACCTATACTCCACTAGTATAATCCTTATGGTGGACTACAAACCGTATTACAATTTAACTCTATTGATATGCACAAAGATCGATGCTCACTAAGAAGAGTTACCACCTACGGTATTTCATCCTTGAAATCCACCCCTAAGAACATGTGATTCGACTTAACCTATAACCACATAGACTTCCCCTTGGAAGCTTACCAAATCGTTATTAGATCCCCAATGATCTAGGCTTGATCCCTCGGATATAAGACTTCCTTTACAACATGATTGATTGAATGATAGATAGTTGAACAAGTCCTAACCTAACCTAGAGACTCGAAACTAAAGAAAGAGTATGAGAAAGAAGACCCTCGATAAAACATACAATTATAGATTAGGTACTTGTGTGGCTCCCTTGTGGAGATGTGTTCACTACAATAGAATGATGAGATGAGAAGTTTGGAACACTTAGATGTTAGACTTAAAGGATAGGAGAAGAGAAAAAAGAGGAAAGAATGTTTATAAGAGACGAGGAATACAAAGGCCAAGAGGGGGGGGGGGTATTTATAGGCCAAGAGTCCCAAAAGTGGGAAAGTTATTCCTCGAGTGCACGCTGCCCACGCGTCAGCGCATGGCCAGCGCGCCAGATTCCCAAAATACTTTCTGCAAGACTTTGGCGTTTTAAATACCCGCGCTTGTTAAACCCCCAATTGTACTTCATATAACACCCCCATTTTTGACATATAGCAGCGGAAGCTAATCTGGGGTATTATTTCATAGTACAACAATCATAATCATAGAAAACGACTCGAAGGAGACGTTTTTAAAAGAGAAGTTATCATTTATTATTTCATCAGAGTTTTTACAAACAGAGGTCCTAAAATCTACATGAAAACATATAGTTTGAATGATAA
>BQNB010207674.1:0-10461 GCA_026074375.1 Tanacetum coccineum
CATTTCACACCTTGAAAAATCATGCTGATATTTAGTTTAAGTATTTCAAATGCTTGAGAACTTTTGCATTTTTTACCATATGGAGTGGATTCATCCATCCATCATTCTAATGACGTTGTTCATTTGTAAAAGTTTTCTTTTGAGTATACAGTTGTAATAGGTGAAATACTCACATTTGAAAAATATTTTTTTAGCAGATATTTCACGTTGTGGAACAAACAAATTATACAAATCGTTTAAGCTTTTGTAATCTAAAGGTTTGATTAAATCACTTAATTTTGATCGACTTTCTAGGGCATGACGAATCGATTTGTCAGATTCAAGAGCTAATATTAAGGCAAGATTATCCTTATAGCAACCTATATTGTTAGCCTCAATTTATTGAGTCGAACAAGGAAGCTCGATCACTCTACGATGGAGCTTCGGTCTTTAATTAGTTAATGTTGTAATAGTATAATATCGGGAATCGGGCTCGATAGTTAATCTAATATTGTATATGTTTCGGGTTTAATCCCAAGCAAAACCCGAGCCCTGGTCCTAGTTAAATATCCCGCGCGTACCTTTAGCGTGACGGGGTATATAAGCTTTTTCTTATTTAGAAAAAGCTAGTTGTTTCATTATCTAAAATTCCATTTCTCTTTTCTCTCTCATTTCTCTCTCCTCTTTCTCTCTCTAAACAACTCACTCTCTTTCTCCTTTCTAGTCCGATTTCGTGGTTAAATATATGAAGTGAAGTGTTACGGGATCCTACAATTGGCATCAGAGCTTCAAGGGTGGATTTGTGTTTGATTCTTGTGGTTAATTTGCAAATTTCGTGGCTCATTTTGAAGAAAAAAACCCACGGCTTAAAATTTTTTTGGGGTCTAATGGTTTGTTAATCTTGATCTTCACTTGTTCTACACATCAAAAGGTAAGAGTGCTTCAAATTTCGTGTGTTAAACAAGCTCCTAGCTCGAATTTTAAGCTTTAAAAGGTTAGTGTTCTTCGTGGAGAGTTGCCTATTTTTGGACGATCCACAAAGATATACATGTTATTGTGTGTTAAATCTTCTTAGAGACGATTAGTATTGCATATTCATAGCTTATTTCGTGGCTAAAAGGCTTATTTGGTTGAATATTGCTTAATTCGTCCTTGTGTTCTTGGTGGAGAGTTGCTTAAATAATAATATCTCTTGCCGGCGGTTTGACTAGCTAGGGGACAAGAGCACGATTTAAGGAATAGTCAACGGCGGTTTGTTGATCCAAAACAGCGAGGTTACAAAACAGCGAGTTGGACAAAACTGCGGTTGACCATAACAGCAGTTGCTAAAACATGCGGAGTTGCTAAAAAACGCGAGTGTTGCTATAAAAAATCAGCGACCGTTGCTAACGGCGAGTTGCTAACGGCGAGTTGCTAACGGCGAGTTGCTAACGGCGAGTTGCTAACGGCGAGTTGCTAAACGGCGAGTTACTAATTGGCAGCGGTTTGCTAAGAATTTTTTTGTGAAGAAAAGGGTTTCAGTAAAACAGCCATAACTTTTGATCCGTAAGTCCGTTTCAGGCCCGTGACCTCTCAAATCGGTAGAGAATACGAATGACGGATCACGTAGTAATCACCTTTAGCTTGTTAAGGATTTTTCAAGGCCCCAAAACACTCGATTACTATGGTTTATTAACATTTTTCAGTTTTTAGGAATTTGTGTTTAGACTTGTTTTTGTTTAGCTCACGGTACCTTCAGTATTTTTAGGCCCGTTTCAGTTTGGTGAGCCTATTTAAAGAAAAAAGCTTTAACCTAGCCAGAAAATTATCTGTTTTTAGACAATTAAATATTGGCCCGTGATTCCGAAACAAATCATTCACGGTTTTCTATTGATTTTGTAAAATCCCGTTAATTCATTTATCGGTTTTAATCATAGACGTGTAAAATCCCGTGAACGTGAATTGCATACAACCACAACCTCAATCACATCATATCCACTTAAGATCCAACAACTTTCACTTCAACTCACGATAAAATGGAGAAGAAAGATACCTTATCTTCGTGTTCAGATTCAGAAATACAACAAATGCAACTAATTCAAGACAAATCAAAAGAAAGTTGCATGGTATCTTTTCAACGACTTCATTCACACCTCAAGTGTCTTTTAAACAACGACTTAAAAGGAAGTCGAATCGAGGATGGATTCAAACGCGCATTTACGACACTTTTTATCAAGATCTCGAGACTTTTACAGGCACAATGTTCCTAAACATGGATCAACTTCAAAAGCAACTTGATAACAACGAATTTCAAGAGTTTGGATCCATGGCCTCTTTTAAAGTTCTCGAGACACAGTTTCAGATGTTCATCAAGTCAAAGATTTATTTGAATGATGAATGTATTGTAATGACACGAAACTACTTTCTAGAATACACTCGACTCGATATTACAGAATTCCGTGATACACTGATCCAAAACATGGATTATGTTAAAAAGTCGATTGAGAAAAGAGCGCTACATAAAATGGAGTATGACAGCAGGGTGAATAAAAGACAGTTGCAGATTCAACAGTGCAACGTTCAAGAGGTTCAATCATCGGTTACAAGTTCAGGAGATGAAATAAGCCGTGGGATTGTATCAGATGGAGAGGGTTAAACAAGCTCTTGGTAGGTGACTTGCGAGATTCTATATGAATCAAACTTGTGACAACTGGATATCGATTTGGTCCAGTAAATGAATTGACGGTTGATGAATTTTGATAAAAACATGACACTCTCGATGTGTTACAAAAACTCTTTAACGAGTGACACGTCGATTGATTTTCAAATCAATTTTCTCGTTTATCACTAACGTAAACCTGCAGGTCAAACGGTGGTAACGAAAACCTCAATCCCATTCAAATGCTCAATCTACGAAGACATACTATCTAGAAAGCTCAAGATTTAAAAGACAAAGACTTCCGCAAACTCTGAAATAAAGCTTTTAAGATAATGCAAAAGTATGAGCATGTTGGTCAAAGACACAAGATCGCAAGATGGCTTAGCCGATCGCAAAGCATGAAGGAACAAGCTTACAACGAAGACAAAGACCAAGAACACTCGAGCTTAAACGACAAAAGCAATCTCACTGATCTCATGAAGGAGTGTCATCAATGAACTCACTTCGGGGGAGATTGTTAGCCTCAATTTTATTGAGTCAATAAAGGAAGCTCGTTCCCGTGTTCAAGACCTCACTTCGGGGGAGATTGTTAGCCTCAATTTTATTGAGTCAATAAAGGAAGCTCGTTCCCGTGTTCAAGACCTCACTTCGGGGGAGATTGTTAGCCTCAATTTATTGAGTCGAACAAGGAAGCTCGGTCACTCTACGATGGAGCTTCGGTCTTTAATTAGTTAATGTTGTAATAGGATAATATCGGGAATCGGGCTCGATAGTTAATCTAATATTGTATATGTTTCGGGTTTAATCCCAAGCAAAACCCGAGCCCGGGTCCTAGTTAAATATCCCGCGCGTACCTTCAACGCGACGGGGTATATATACTTTTTCTTCTTTAGAAAAAGTAAGTTGTTCATTTATCTAAAAATCTCTTTTCTCTTTTCTCTCTCATTTCTCTCTCCTCTTTCTCTCTCTAAACAACTCACCCTCTTTCTCTTTTCTTGTTCGATTTGTGTGATATATATGTTATGAAGTGTTAATAGGGATCCTACACGCCGTATCCTAAATCTGAAAATAATGTTTAAATGCAGAAAAGTAAAGGATTGGATAACGTCTAGTTGGTCAATACATCGTATCCTATGGTGATGGATATGCCATATTGATCAACTGGGAAGACAGACTCGATAAAATTTGAAAATAACAATTCTGAGTTGTCTCCCGAGAAGTACTTTTGTTTACAACAAAGTATTTAAGTTATACTTGTCTTCAGCTTCCATCTACTTGGTGCGCGTCAAGAACCACCCTTCATCCTTCTTACGAAAAATGTCATTGTAAACGTGTGTTACAACCTTGAAAAAATACAAAAAAAATCAAAAAAATCAGAAAAATACAAAAAAGCAAGTTTGTAAAGTATTGTTGTATGTTGGTTAAAATAAACCAACCATGTATCTTCTTGTTTAAAAGTGGTCGATATCGCCACTTTTTTTGTATAGTATGTATATTATGGATGTTTGAGAGTTGGATGTTATGGGAACACCAACTAAGGTTGTAATTGATCAATTGATCAAGGCAATTATTGAGTCTAATTCGTATCTCGAAAGGGTGAGTATTCTGTGTCAAAGCGTGAGTTGGTATTTGATTAGGTGTCTTTATCAAGGGATGGTCGGGAAAGTTTCTTGCAACATGTACCTTATTTGTATAGGACTTAATCTATTTGTTTTGTTTATTTTATTTAACACCAATTAAATTTCCCAAGCCTAATCTCTTCTATTAATTTGCTCGAATGAGGATGTTTGCAATCACATGTGTCTATTTTGTCATTACGGATATGTATGTGTAGTTTTGTTTGCCTTGTTGGTGTATTTCCGTTAGAAGAGGTTGGAAGGTCCATACCCTATATCATTCTTCATCCTAACCTTTGGATAAATCCAAATTAGAGAATGTACAATCATGTATGTCTATTCCGTCATTACAACCATGTATATGTGATTTTGGCGCTCTTTTTGGGGTGGTACTTTTGGTGAAATATTACTTGATCCTATCCTTTAGCCTATTCGAGTTAAGGAGTTTAGCGTTCGCAAGTATCTATTCCATCGTTATGCATGTGTATTTGTGATCTAAGTTGCCTTTTCTAGAATAGTGGTATTGTTTAGAGATTGAAAAGAATGATCAAACCCTAAGCCTTCAAAACACCCAATTTACCTTTTTAGACTTGTTACTCCTTAGCTTTAGTGATGGAAATGTGTATCCTTGCTAAGCTTATGATAGAATACTTGTCACTACTGAGCAATTGAGCGAATTACTTAAACGTTACCACATAGATTAGTTGAGTGATTTAAGTGTTTTCATTTTCCTACTTCGTGAGGTGTTTGGTTGCCTACTAGTAATTGAACTAATGAGTGCTTTAAGGAAAAATCCCACAACAGTTAGGATACATTTTCATAAGTTTTCTAAAGTCTACTTGAGGACAAGTAGGATTCAAGTGGGGGGATATTTGGTAACATCAAATAACGTCACATTATTATTATCATTTTATTCCATTGTTTTCTTATCGCATTTGATATATTTATGTAAAGCGTAATTGGTACAAATTGCTTATATTTCACGTTTGCAGTAAATATATGGAGCATTGGTTTGAAGATGTGGCGCATACTGCACGTATTTTGGAGTAAGAAGAGACATTTAAGAATTGTCCTGACAAACCTCAATGTGCCGTATCACTCTGATAGAAGATACGGCAGTCTTCATGCCTACACTTTACCAGAATACCCGAAAGACTCAAGAGCCTATACGCTGTAATCCAGAAGACCCCATAACACGTATCCAATATTCAGTTAGAAGATTTGGAAGATTATTGAACGTAGTTTCACTCCAAAAAACACCCAATACGCCGTATTGTGGACTCACCTAATAGGTCGTAATGGACCAAATTCCGAAACAATATAAATGGGAAACCTAAATCTTTTTTCGGGTGTATTACCATTTTTTCAACCATATCTACCACAGATAAGAAGATTTTTTTAAATAGGCAAAGAGCTGCAGACAGTAAGCAACGTATTCAGATTCAAAGAATTCATTTGTAATTTTAACCTGTACTCTACATCCGCGTTCGTTCTATGGTATCGTTGTTTAATCTCGGTTAGTTTAACCATTATTCGTTCTTCGATGCATTTGTATGTTGTACAATGTATTAGCGTGTTACTGCAGTGTTTACTGTTGGTATTTGCTTGTCTATTTGCTTAATTTATCGTTTGTATTTGTTTATGTCAATTGCGCTATTTAATTTATTATTCAAACTAAATCTAGTAAGACGGACCAAGTAATCTAGGTTTGGGATAAAACTTGTGTTTAGGAGTATGTCATTGGAATAATAGACTATAACACCCCAAAACCAGGTTTTAAGTATTTAATTACGAAAAGGCTATTGGGTAAGTTGACTATGACTTAGTAGCCTAAATGTGTCAAGGGACTTATGTTGTTGCCTGTCCGAATCAATACGGCGTATTGATAATGATGTATATGGCGTATTGATATAAGATTGAATATGGCATATCAAAGTTAATGAATACGGAGTATTGCTAGCCTAACATAGATACGACGTATCCATGGGAATGGATACGGCATATTGGTGAAGTCGGCCAAAGGAAATTACTAAACTACCCTTTTTGATGAGTCACCACTTTACTTAAATATCTCAGCCTCTAGACTTTTCCCTGGCATTCTAAATATTTCCAGTATTATAGTATGTTTGTGTGTGTCGGCTTGGAAGGAAAAAGAGAAGGAAAAACCATAAAAGATTAATAGTGAATTGTTGAGGAAATCAAGGCTTTATGCAAAGACTAATCATTAGCAATGATCATACAAGGTAAGTAAGATCTTTTAAGTTGAATTGAAAGATTATAAATTAGGGTTCATATACCCAAATTGGGGGTTTTGGGTAAATGGGTTTCTAAACCAAGTATTAAGGTGTTTATGATTATGGGTTAAGGTTAATTGATGATTAAATGTAAAGTAATTAGGGGTCTTCATCATATGATCAAGATATGATCATATGATGATTAAGGATGGAACTGGGTAAGTTATGGGTTGTATAAACCCTTATTATAGTATTCTTTAAATGTGTTAATGATATGTGATGATTATGGCATTAGGATAGCCATCATAGATGATGGTGATGATGTTAATGATAAACTTAGCTTTGGAGCTAAGGTAAGTAAACCTGTTAGAATGTGAAATTATGTTGATTATATCATATATGCGTTATGTGGAATTTGATAATAAAGGTTTAGGAGGCTTTGACTTATGTTGATTGGTTTAAGGGTTAATTAAGTGCTAGTTTGGCAAAACTAGCCAAGGTTGTAGTTAAGATAATTATGACCAAATTAAGGTATGTAAAGTCTATTTGTATGTTTGAATGATAATTGGATTATGTGTTGTGTGCAAGTGATTGTAAAGTAATGATGGATTAAGTTGAATGTGATTGATGCTTATGTGATTCATGATATATAACATCATGTTATTGTCATTTACTTACTAAGCCTCATGCTTACGGTTTAGTTGTCTAATGTTTTGTCGGTCAATGTGAGGAAAGTAATGTCTTGAATAAAGGTGTATAATTGGAAGTTTTAAAAAGGAAAGTATTTGGACTATGGGTAAGAAGTTAGTGTAGATGCCGAGCTCATACATGTTGAACCCCCCAAGTTGAATATTTTAGTGTCAAAGATGTTTTGTATGTATGTTTTAGAGTTGTCCAAGTCTAATTGGGTCAAAAAGCGGATGTTGTGTAAATGAGTACAAGTATTTTAGGTAAAATGGGTCAAAAGGGGGTGTTTGGAAAAACAACCATCATGTTGTAAAGTATGTCTTCATGCGTCGTTAAGACCACGAATGTTATGGGAATGATGTAATATGATATGATAATGAAATCTAGAAGATCTTGGAAAGTATTGAATCCCGAAAGTAAGGTTTTGGGTCAAAAAGAGGTTTCCTACACATATTTCTACAGGTGATGGGTCTGATGGTCTAGTATGGCATATCCAAATGATACATATGGCATATTGAAGGTTTAGGATGGATACGGCATATCCATTTCATGGATATGGCGTATTCATGTTCCAGTAGTCACAGTTTTTGGTCATTCTTGTTTTAGTCGTAAAAACCAAACCGTAAAGAGTTAGAAGGCGTGCCACCTGCCGTTTCGAAGATGATTGAGTCTAGTTTCATTACTAATACTTTCATGAAGTGAATGGTAACTGATTTTAGTCAAAGATAGAGTCTGTAAAGGGGCATTTCAACTTGGTATCAGAGCTTCGGTCTAAGTGAAGTAGGTTTCCACTATAGGTTGCCTAAACTTAGACCACTCGTAGATGCGTATGCTGTAAGTTTAAGTAACGAAGAATGAAAATGCCTTAGTTATAAGGTAGTTAAGTGCTTGCAACAAATAGAATGATGATGTTTAGACATATTAATGATTATGCAATGTGGATTGGTTATTGATTATATGACTTTGATTAGAATGTTAAACGCTTGTTGGAAAAGCTTTAATTGAAAATGTTGATGTAATCATGTGATATAAGTATAAGAAAGTTATTTATTTGTCTAAGTGTTATATAAATATAGGAAGGTATGATATTATGAGAAGTATGAGTTAATTAAGATGCTTAAGATTGCATATTTGATGAAGCATGACTTAAAAATGATATATGTTATCTTTGCCATAGACTAAAAGATTATGAATGTGGTTAAGAAGGTGAAACATTTACACGAGAAGTGTTAAGTATAGAAGTATATGTTTATGTAATGCAAGGTCTATGGTAGGTTATTTAAATATGTAAGTGAGGTAAGATGTGTATGATGGTATGAGTTCAAGAAATACATAAGCTAAGATAAATACATAGGATTGCATGTTAATAAGTAATGAAGAAAGTATGTAAGTATAAACTAGATAATGTGAATATGTTTGAATTATGAAGAAGTTGTTTAATGAAGAATTATGGTATTGAGAGTAAACATTTGTATGAATTGCTAATAGAGGGTTTAAGTATGATAATTCATATAATGTAGAAAACTTAATAAAGTATAATGTGATGGCATGACGTGAATAAGTATGAGACGTATATGAATGATAGAGAATTAGTGTAATATCATTGATATATGAAAGAGATGTATGATAAGTAATGGATAAATTAATGTATCTTAAAGCAAGCCAAATGAATGAATGATAAAAAAATGAGGCTTATATATGTGAAAAGTTTAATGGATTAAAAGAAAGTGTTCGTATAGAATTGACCATGAGGTCAATGTGGAGTTGACAAGAGAATGATAAATGAAATGCAAAAACGTATATGTATATGTTAAACATGATAATGAAAAGTATCATTTAGATCTTGTAAAATATAATGAAAGATGATAAAGTATGAGTTAAAATTGCGTAAGGCAATAAAAGGGGAAATGGAAAAGTATATGATTAGAAAAGTACGTAAATGACAAAAGAGGTAAAGGATGATAAATTTAAAATTAACTTGGATCCAATATGAAATGTAATGGTATCCTTCGGGATAGCCTAATGTAATGGTATCCTTCGGGATAGCCTAAGAATGTTAAAGTGTAAAGTGAATGTTAATGGTACCGCAAGGGTACGGTTAAAGTCCCTTTAAAGGGAATGTGATAATGATCTGGATCCAATGCTAAAAGGGGTAAAAATGTAAAGTGTGGAAAAATGAAAGAATAAGGGTCAATAAATGTAAAATGTGAAAAGGTTGAAAGTTAAAGTGTGTAATAGTAGTTAGGGTGTTATGTTAAAAGTGTATAAGTAGGATGATTTATAATCTCTTTATTTAAATGGATTGGGATACCTCTTCATTTAAATAAAGAAATTGTGAATCACTGAACCATAAGTTTATATTTTCTTATTTGCATTGATTGGGATGCTTCTCAATGTAAATAAAGAAGTATAGATAAGTGAGCTTATGTGTTCTCGGCATAATAAGAGAGGGATTAAAGAAGTAGAAAAATCAGAGTCTAAAAGTAGTTAGATGTCATAGGAAATAAGATAAGCAAAATAAGAAGTTGAATGCGACCTTTAGTAGAGACTTTAGAGGGAAAGCTAAGTTTTAGACGTAAAGAGTATAGGTCGAAGGATAACAGTTTGAATTGATGTATAGTATGTCTTATGGCATGGTGTAAATGTGAGTAACGGCTATAATGGTCGCTAAGTTGTATTAGCAACCTTATGTAAAATGTGAAAGTATTAGTTAAAGTTTGAATATATGTAACACCCCCATTTTTACAATATAGCAGCGGAAGCTAATCTGGGTATTACTTCATAGTACAAGAGTCACAATCATAAAAAATGACTCAAAAAAGACGTTTGTATAAAATTTTGTTATCATTCATTATTGATCAGAGTTTTTACAAAAGAGAGGTCCCAAAAATCTACATCGTAAAAGTTTGAATGATAACAGTACTTAGTCATTCTTCAAGTCCAAGTCACTCTGCGCCATTGATTACTTAAGTACCTGAGATACATGCTAAAAGGTCAACACAAAGGTTGAGTGAAATTCATAGGTTTATAATTAAACAGTTTGAATACAAGTCATAGTGTAATAATTATAACAAATACAATTATCATGGAAAAATGGTAACATTATTATTGCATCTATTACATCTAAGCTCATGGCACTCAAACTGACCGGTGTATATACCCAATGTGTGGTGTATATAAGGATAATGGCTCCCGTGTAGGTACTTGCCATATACCTATTTGTCATTCAAATATAGTGTGTTCGGTTGCTTTCACTAGCATAAACCAAACAGGTTCGTCAATTCTGATAGTACTATCCACAATATTT
>BQNB010207675.1:0-10461 GCA_026074375.1 Tanacetum coccineum
ATCACCATTACATCATGCCAACTCATGACAACTCATTCACAACCTATTCTCTCTTATCCAACATGTGCTCAAAAGATTTGAGTTTCAAATTTTAAATTTCCCCCTTATCTCTTTAAGTTAAGAATATTATAGGAATATTCTCTTGTACCTTAACTAGCTTTTTAAACCTTTAGTTGGATCCCAACTAAGGTAATTACATTTTTGAGGAATACCCATAATACCCCTTTTCGATAGTTCTTTTCTCTCTTTACAATATCAGATAAGCGAAAGGCATTTAAATACTGCACAAATGTTTTTATCAAATGGCTATTTGAGTTGGTTGACCTTGAGTGTAAGAATGATTGAAAGGTCATAGCGTAAAGTACAATTGGGGGGTTTAACAAGAGCGGGTAATTAAAAAGCCAAAAACCCCAAAAATGGTTTCGGGTCTTTGGCGCGCTGGCCATGCGCTGACACGCGGCTAGCGCGCCACACTCGAAATAAATTTTCCCATTTTGGGTTCTTGGCCTATAAATACCCCCTCTTGGCCTTTATATTCCTCACCTCTTGTAAACATTCTTTCCTCTCTTTTCTCTTCTCTAATCCTCTAAGTCTAACACCTCTTGTGTTCTTAGTCTTCTCATCTTATCATTCTATTGAAGAACACATCTCCACAAGAGAGCCACATAAGTACCTAATCCATACTTATATGTTTTATCGAGGGTCTTCTTTCTCATACACTTTCTTTAGAATCGAGTCTCTAGGCTAGGTTAGGACTTGGTTCAACAATCTATCTTTTATTTCAATCGAGTTATTAGGGAAGTCTTGTATCCGTAGGATCAAACCTAGATCATTGGGGATCTAGTTAGGGTTTGGAAAGCTTCCGAGGGCGGAATACCGTAGGTAGTAACTCTTCTATGTGAGTGCCGATCTTTGTGCATATCGGTGGAGTTAATTGTAATACAATTTGTGGTACACCATAAGGATTATACTAGTAGAGTATCAGAGTCGTGGATTCGCAATTGGACGTACGGAAGGACTAAACCCCTTCTTCTCGAACCAATATTTATCATGGTGTCTTTCTCTCTCTCTCTCTCTCTCTCTCTCTCTCTCTCTCTCTCTCTCTCTCTCTCTCTCTCTCTTTCTATATCTCTATCTACTTATTGATTCTTTGCTAAGTAGATCACCACACCACTCGGCGTGGATAAATCCCACTTGGTTAAAAGAAATTAAAACGCCATATCATGATCACGATTTCTTCATTGCATCTTTTGTTTTTTTTCGTCGTGTGCGTTTTGTTTCTTTATACTAAGTCACCATTCTTTCTAGGTGATACTTAGGCGACCGTGGTTTCACGCCATCCTTGATCTAACTTTAGTACTTACTCTTTCATTGCTTCTCGGTGAGTTCATAACCCCACCTTTTCTCTTTTAATAGTTTTCATAAATTGTTTTCGGGGTGAGAATACATGCTAGTTTTACCAAGTAAACTCATAGATTTCTACTACATAAGCTTTACATGACTATTTTTACTAAAACTTTTACTTTCTTACTATATGATTTCTAAAAACATGTGCGTTACTTGGTTGTTTTCTCATGAATTTACTAAAGCTTAATTTGCTTACTACATGATTTGAGATCATTGAATACCTATATATGAAACCGTGAGTTTTGAACACACACTACAACAAAATGAAGTTAAGGCAACACCAATAAAGTGTTGTATTATGCCTTAAAAATGTTGCATTACGCATAATGTGACACTTTGCCAAGTGATGTGTTATGCAATGTTGTCTTAGATATATGCAACACTTATATTGGATTATGCAACACTTTTTGAAAGTGTTGCTCATGTTTAGAAATTGTGATACTTCAATGTGCAACACTTTTAAAATAAAAGGCAACACTTTTTACACTCAAGTGCAACACTTATACACATATGTGCAACACTCTTATATTCAATAACAACACTTTTCACATTGATGTGCAACACTTCTTTATTTAAAACCGGTAAGCATACAACACTTTAATGTATCAAGTGCAACACTTTCTGGTGTTTTGTCATATTAGTGCAACACTTTTTTTCAATGATTTGTAGCATTTTTATTTCATGCAACACAAGTTAAATGTTTATAATACACAATTATTTCAACAAGTCTAATATATAAATTGATATTTCCCCATATACAATAAGAAAATATGATATTGTATTTTGTCCCATTGTAAAATAGCTAATATACACAATCTAACAAAAAAGTTATCTAATCAAAATTCCAGAAATCTTGACATCTTCTTTGCAGCTCTCCACGTGTAACTTTTTCTCAGTAAAGTACGTCAAAACAATGTAGCCTGTTATACACGAAAATAATATAAGATTAGTTTTTTTCTACATATCTTGAAATTAAAAGGATATCTACCATTAGTAAAATAGTTTTCTTGATTTGGTGGCATATCACCCACTTCTCTTTCCCTTAGTCCCTTTGGAGATAGATGCACTAGCAAGATAGGATGATGGTTGTATGGTGGCGATGTCGTTAAGGGATAGTTCTTTCTTTTTTCCTCTATTTGATATTGGTCAGTTTATGGTGAAAGCTTCATCTAAGAAATGGTTGAAAATTCCAAAATAATTATACGCAATACAAGCTAGGATTTAAATATTCAAAATGAATGAAAAATGAATAGGACCAAATAAAAATTGATAATAAAAGGGCCTTAATAGCCAGGATAATGATTGAGAAAATGTATTACCTAATACGATACTGAAATCTGGCTCATTTTCAACTGGAGCAGATAGGATATCTTTGATATGGTCACTCGTAAAAGCAGTTTATACATGATTTTTCAAATTTACGACATCGAGCAAGATTCCTCCTTAGAAAAGACATTGCAACATGTTTTAGAACCTTTTGAATCCTGGATCTAAAGGTTCGTCTAGTAGCCTGCTAAACAATAACAAGCATAGGTTATATGTTTGAGCAAGATCTTGAGCAATAAGTTGAAATTTCAACTTATAAATTGTCTATTTTGGTTATAATCCATCTCCAACAAAGCTGTAAGAAAAAAGGAAACAGGTTGAACATTCCTAAGGTTGAATAAGTGCATAAAACCTCTTCAATGAATTTATTCAAAAAACTAAGTTGTTGTTTCTATTGAAATAATATTGTTAATACAAATAAGCCGTAAAATGTTTATTTATACTTTATGATCTTCTTATGTTTTGTCGATAACAAACATAAAATCATTATAAGTAGAAAATAAAATTATGTAAGTTTTATACAAATAGTCTTCTAACTTATTTTATCTATCACACATCACAATTACATCTTATACAAAGTTTCGTATACTTCTATTTTTGAGTTATGTAAATTATATTTACATTTTTACATCATGCATGGCATCAACATGATCTTTACAAATCTTAACCAAATCTTACAAGATTACACAAAATCTTAGAAGATTACACAAGATTTTTGGAGATTTAGGCTTCAAAATTCGAATTTACACTATCAGTCACCAGGTACCCTGTATTTACACTAACCGGTACCTTTTGTTAAAGGGTACCTATAACAACCCGTATTTTTCATCAATGTAAATATCCATCTATTAAATTAGATGCACTGTAATATCCAACTATTAAATTAGATGCACTTTATATACAACCTTTTTACAGGGAAATTTTTGCTTTATCTCATTATGCAACGTAACTTGCATCTCTAAAGTAAACGAGCTCACGCAACCTCTACCAATGCCATCTATATCTATGTTTATATCATGTAAACATCCTAATATGTCAAGTATATATCTTAATATCATTTTTAACAACTACATTATTCATTTAACGTACTTTTCAAAACGTTATTTCAAAACAAGCATTAAACGTTAACGTTTATATCAAAACCCTAATTATATGTAATGTATACATATAAAATGAATGTGTAAGCCTTCAAACATATGTACTAGAGTACAAATGCACCACATTTGTATATATTTCCCTTACTAAATCAAGTTACAACTTTCTAAGCTCATTATACAAGTCAATAATATCCAAGGAAAGTCAAATCTATGTCATTTTTACCTTCATAATCACTTTGGTTTCTTACCACTCTTTAGCACAAGGTACAAGCACTTAATTCATGACTTCTAAACCTAAACCTAATCCCTAAATATCTAAAACCCTATCTAAAACCCTAAACCCTAAACGAAACCCTAAAACCCTAATTTCACTTTAAACCTAAAACTAAACCCTAAACCTTAGAACTAAGCCCTAAACCTTAATCCTAAACCTTAAACCTTAATCCTAAAACTAATCCTAAACCCTAAAATATCTTAAACCATAACCCTAACTCGAAATTAAAACCCTAAACCCTAACCTGAAATGAAATGAACCCGACACCCCTTTTCTTGCATTTTTACCCATTTTTAAGCACCAAACATCCTCAATCACCTCCCTTGCATCCACCATGCTCCCTAGCAGCCACCTAGCACCTTACAAGCACCTCATCACCACCTTAAGACTCCAAGGCTTTTAGATACCTCATTGTCTCCTCGTTGTAGCCGAAAACCCTCAATACACTTCCACCTTGCAACGCTACTATCCTTGCTCTCCATAACTTATCACTAGGCCTTTTTAGCATAATTATATAGCCCTAACGGTTCGCCTTAATTATAACACCTTTTCGGGAGTTCTTGGTTGATCAAAATACATTAGATGAAACATTATTAGTTTTAGTGAGAGAAAGTAGAGAGAGGGGATGAACACTAAAAAGTGAAAGATTAGATTAAGGAAAAAAGAAAAATGAACATCCACCCCCTATGGAGAGCATAGGAGGTATTTATACTAAAAGAAAAAGCTAACGATTCCTAGTTTGACATAAAAGATCCTGCGTGACAGCAGTGTCAAAACTACTACAATTCACGTGTAAGACGCAGTTCACTAAAAGTGAGGCTAACAATCTCCTCAAGATTGGCGATCACACGTGAATTGGTTACAATGTTCCCGTACAAGCAAAAATATGAGAAATATGCTAAGAATGAAGTCCAATATTCTTGAGAATATCTTTGATGATCTACTTGAATACTCCAACTTTATTTCTTCAGCTTGGAGATGAATGAACTGTTGAGATGACATAGAAGTTTTTATCTACCGAACCGGTTTTTGAGGGATTTTTGCACATAATATCAGACATGGACTTCAAAAACTTCTTCTATGCTTCGGTCATGACGAGTTTCTGAATTAGCTGCAATGTCTTGAGAAAGCTTCAATTTCTTGCATTTGGTCATGACGAGTTTATCAGGAATTGCATCTCATTTGTCATCCTTATAGTTCTCTCATCCGAATACTTCAGCATTTTGATATGAATTATGCTCGAACTTCTTCTATGCTTCCTCCCATAAAGGACCCTTAGGACTGATGAGAATTAGTACACCGATCTTAGGGAGGATTGATTTCAACAACATCTGTCTCAACTTTGGAAGCATCCAGTCTTGATTGAATCAGACCAAAGTACACATTTTATCCCTTTATCGAAGTCGAAAACCGTGACACCAAAGTAACAAGTTGAGCTTGAATCATCTCTGCGGGACTAACCTCTCGGCATTATTTTATAAGCCGATCAAGTGAACTTGTTGTGCGTCCTTGATGTATACATTTCTCCCTCCAGAAAGTGCATATATGAATTGCTACACCAAAGTCAATTAAGTCCCGAGTGTACGCAATTTTCCCTCTATGTAGTCGAGACGGTAACATCAAAACGGTAACATAAAAAATCAACTAAGTACCGGATGTACACCTTTTCGGGAGGTCTTGGTTGATCAAAATAAACTAGATGGATCATTGTGTAGTTTTAGTGAGAGAAAGTAGAGAGAGGGGATGAACACAAAAAGATGAAAGATTAGATTAAGGAAAAAAGAAAAATGAACATCCACCCCCTCATGGAGAGCCATGAGGGGTATTTATACTAAAAGAAAAAGTTAACTATTCTAAGTTAACATAAAGATCCCTGCGTGACTCGCAAGTGTCAAAAACTACTCCATATTCACGTGTTAAGAAGCCAGCTTCAAAAAATTAACAGTGAGCTAACACTACCTTACACACCAAGAAAAACTTGGGCACCAAGGGTTTTAAGCCTATATAATGTCGAATCATGCACAACCCAGTCAAACACCCTCAATTTCATTACAAACACAAAAGTGTTCTATTAAGCATGGAAGAAGTATAAGGTACCTTAATCTCATAATAGAAGCCAAATATTCAAGAAAAAGGGCCCTTGAAGTGTTACTCTGCGTTACGACCGAAAAACCCATTTTGACCCATTTCTACCTCAAGTAAGCTAAAATCTTGTCAATAGCTTTTTAATTTTGTATTGAGAAAGTGTTTCTTTAATACTCTTAAGATCATATATGAACTCTTGTTTGAAGCCTTGAATCCTCAAACAGTATTTTTTATTAAAAACCTAAAACGACCCCGTTTGATTTTTTTAGCTACGAATCCTTTTTCTAAACTTTTGTTACGTTAAAACATCTTTTTTGCTTATTCTAATAAGCTATAACCTGCAAATATCATTTGGAACCTTAAAATAAGCTTGCATGACTTTTTGGACTTGTTTTGCAAATTGCAAATTATTTCCATGCAAGGGGTATATATTGTAACTTTCTGAAATTTATAATAAAGGGGCTGAAAATGTCATTTTATTAAATTTATAACTATAAGGACCTATTTTGCCAAGTTTTAAAGTTAAAGGTTTAAATTATATATACTTTATATATAAAGGACTAAAGTTGTAAAAGTTTATAAACCAATGGGTATATATTGCCATTTTTGCAAATTTAAAAATGTAAAATATAATATTTTTATACAAATTATAAAAATATATATTAATATTATAAAACTCGATTTTATTAAAACCCGACACATTAATCGTTATTAATCACCGATCGACGTATTATAAAACAATTACGTTATATATTTAACGTAATTTATCATCTACTAACTTTTGAAGAAACTTAAAATCTTATCGTATCACGTTACTAGGGAGTTTCATGTAAGAGGATCCATTTGGGTATTTGTTTTGACGAGTTTACTGGGTTTACGATTTAAAGTGCCTTGACTCCTCAAACGGTACTACGTGGCCTCTGGATTATGATAGCCCGAACAGTGATACAATATTTCCATAAATTGATAAATCAAAGTAATATGTTAAACATCATGAAGTTTTGAAACATAAATCATCACACTAAGACTTGACATATTACCCATGTTGCATGACGAATGCCGTTATTTCACTATATACTTTTGCCATAATTCAGATTTCCCTGTATGATAAGGGGGGGTTCATTGCTCGCATTTAACTCTTTAAATGTTTTTTAAACCGCAGGGGGATACTATACTATAAATCATAAATACAAGTGTTTTATCTAACTGTAAGATTCCTGATATATTATTGATTAAGTCTTACTTTTGCCATTAAGACCTCATTATCATGAACCGTTAATTACTCTTCGGAGTGAGCGCGAATGCTGTGAATAGATCTATTTGGGATTGAGCATCCCCGTTGGTGTACCTAAACTTTTTGGTAACCAAACGCACTTCATTTGAAACACTATGCGGGTGTTAGGCAAAGGCACCCATTGGGGCAACTTGTGATTATTGATTTTCTTAATGTCTCGATGTTATGAGCTTAGAGCATAATACTAATAATTGTACTCATTGCAATTATTACACTTATGGGTGTATAACAACGTAACCCACTATTATGATGACTTGTATTCAAACTGTTTCTTATAAACACTTTGAATTTCATCAACCTTTGTGTGAATCTTTTTAGGATGTTTTATCTCAGGTAATTGAGCAATTTATGGCACAAAGTTGGCACGGACTTGAAGAGGTTAACTGTTATCATCAAACTTTATGTTTCTAGATGTGGGTCCTCTCTGTTTGAAAAACTCTGATTGAAATAATAATTGATGATAACTAAATTTTACAAGAACGTCTCTTTACGAGTCGTTTTCTATGATTATGACTGTTGTACTATGAAGTAATACCCCAGATTAGCTTCCGCTGCTATATTTATCAAAATGGGGTGTTATAGATAGGTATCAAGAGCCACGGTTATAGAGAACAAGGTTGAAACCTTAACTATAACTAGTTTTCTTTTTCTATCCAAGAAAGTCCTCTGTGCCACTACATCTCCCGAATAGTATGTAAAGTACATAACTATTATACTATTATATAAATAACTTATGTTATTTACCGTTGGGTTGTTAACAAAGTGATGTCTTCTCCCAACCACCCTACTTCCGATATTAAAGATGCTTTTTCTTCTAACTTTCCGGACTATATCCCGACTTCCCCGGACTATGTCCCAGCTTCACCAGGAAATACTTATTCTAGCTCTTCAAATAACTCATTTGGTTTAGTTCCAAAAGCTTCACCAACTCTTTCACTTTTTCATGATGACCCCTATATGAAGGTCATGCAAGCATATTATGCTAAAGAATCACCTATTCCACCGCCAACTATTGTGCCTCCATCTTCAATGCTATCTCCAATGTTTAATCCTCAAGAATTATTTCTTCCTGAGGAATTATTGCCACTTAAGAAACGAGGTCTTGACCGATCATCCTCCTCTACTTTTTCCCTACCTCAAGCATTTAAGATAGGAAAAAGCTCTCGTAAGACAAGTCTGGAACGTCACGAGGAGCAAATTGAGGAAATTTTGGATCACCTAGATGAACTCTCTCTCGACCGTATTGAACACATAGAAGACAAAATAGAAGGTCTCGGAAATGGCCGGGTGATCATACAATAAGATTTTGACAATCTGGAAGCTGAACTCCGAGAGTCTCATACTCAAATTGCTAAACTTCAAAGAAAGCAAATGGGAAATAACAACAAGATTGCTCTGGCTCGCTTCAGGATTGCTAATCTAGAACAAATCATCGAAGATATCCAGGTTCGTCACCAAGCAGATAAGGAAAGTCTTCTGGATGCAATCTATGAACACAAGAACAGCCAGGAAGGACCATCGGACTACTAGATTAGATACTAGTTATAGCTTTTAACCTAGCCACGGGATGTGTGGTATAAATAACAACACTTGTCAAATTTTGACTATGTACAGTACAAAGGCAAGTTGTTCATGATATAATATAATGGTGATCCCGTTTTATATTCATCATGTGTCCTATATTACATCTCCGTCGTCATCATTATGAATCGTACCATGACTTCTAATAGATCAGATGCTTATAGAATCCATATCAAATAAGTATCTATGACTTCAAACACTATTGTTAAAAATGCTTAAAGTTTAAAAATAAGCATTGCATTTTAAGACTTGTGATATCATTCTTATTTACGTGTTTGTCTTATTTTTGATAGAATCCCTTCCAAACGGCATCAACATCTTAACACCAGACATGACTCAAGCTGCCACAGGAAAATGGGGGGGGGGGGGGGGGGGGGGGGGGGGGGGGGGGGGGGGGGGGGGGGGGGCTAGTTGCTGGATATTGTTTCCGCAGCTACTGGAAGAAGCACAAGCCGCTAACATGGCAAATACTGATAATACCACCAAACCAAGAGAAGCTCTTGTGGCAAGAAAATGTAGCTACAAAGAGTTCATGAGCTGTCAACCTATCAACTTCAAAGGTATGGAAGGCGCTATTGGTCTCATCAACTGGTTTGAAAGAACTGAATCAATGTTTTCCCGTAGCAATTGTACCGAAGACTGCAAGGTGAAGTTTGCTACTGGTACTTCAACTGAAGAAGCTCTATCTTTGTGGAATTCTTTTGCCCAACCTATTGGGATAGAAGAAGCTTACAAGATTACCTGGGTTGAATTCAAGAAACTTTTGATAAAGAAATACTGTCCTCGAACTAATGTCCAGAAGATGGAAGACGAATTTTACCATCTGACTGTGAAGGGGAATGATCTCAAGGCATATGTGAGAAGATTCCACGAATTAGCAACCTTGTGTCCCACTATGGTGCCAGATTCTGAGAAAATGATTGAAGTTTTCATCGGGGGATTGCCTCGAAGTATTGAGGGAATGTTACCACCTCTAAACCTTAAACTCTAGAGGAAGCCATTAACATAGCCTAGAGGCTAATGGATCAGGTAACAAAGCATACTCCGGTGCAAGTATCAAGTGATCACAAATGAAAGTTTGACGACAGAAGAACTTTCAACAACAGCAACTACCGCAACGATAATAACAACAACTACCGTAACACCAACAACCGCTACAATAATCACCAACCACAACAAAACAGAAGACAGGAAACCTTCAGGGCTTATGCTGCCACCCCAACTGAAAATAATAGGTATACTGGAAACCATCCCTTATGTAAGAAATGCACTCTGCATCACATAGGTTCTTGCACTACTAAGTGTAATATTTGCAACAATGTGGGCCATATGACTAAGAACTGCAGAAACAAAGGGCCAGCTACTGGAAGTAATCTGCTACCAGTGACAGTTACTTG
>BQNB010207676.1:0-10461 GCA_026074375.1 Tanacetum coccineum
ATGAGTTGTGACCTACTGTGATCTTTTTGAAAAAAATAATACTAAGTGGAATTATTTTATAAAATTTCATCATTACAAAGTACTCGGATTCGGATTTGAACGCACACCAAAAAGTTTGACGTCCTTAAAAATACTTAGAAACTGTTTTATCGCTAGCCCTTCGAACTGGAGTTAATAGACACCTAAAATATGACCCATGATTTTTGGCTAACCCCAATTTGAACTTTAAGTAGGGGTTTTACTCCCCAGAAAACATAGTAAAATGGGACTATGAAACTCACCTGATGCTCAGCTTACTTGACAAGATCTTGCACACAATCTAATCATAACAAAACACAAGTTACACTCTGTGATTAGGCTAAATGCCTAAGTCCAATGTAAAAAATAACATGATGGACCTCTAAACCTAACACTAAGTTTATGATCCTTTATATGCATCTCTCAAATCATTTTCATACTCTATATAGTCTTAACCATTAACTTCTAACTTTTCAGTTTTTGGCAGAAATTTGTAGTCATTTTATGACCACAAATAAAATATCAAAACAACTAATTGGTGATTCTCATTTCATTACCTATCTCCTCAATGATTTGTAGCCTACTACGATTTTTTAGAAAAAATAATATTAAGTGGAACTATTTTATAAAAATTCATCTTTGCAAAGTACTCAGATTCGGATCTGATCGAACCACTCAAAAGTTTGACTTGACCAGACCTATTTAGACACTTGGGAAAATTCTACAAATATTCCAGAAATTCATATAAATCATGAACTTACTACTGTAGGAGTTTCGTTTATTAAAACGAAGTTTTGTTACGGTTTTTGACCTCATAAACACAACTCAGAATCTGACCCGAAAATTATTTAACTAACTTCCCGACCTCAAAACCTTTCGGGTTTGGACTTTTTGGAAACTAGACTCTCTGAAATTAATTTTAGGCTTAAGAAAATTGATAATTACTATTTTTATGACCGAGTTATGATTCGTACAAGATGGCCTTTCAAAACTGCCAGCTTTTAAATTCCGAATTTACAAACCCTAAATCCTAATTACACATGCTTAACACCACCAATCATCCCAAAAATGATTTTTAAAGATCAAACCCCTAATTTTATAGATCTTATATAAACCCTAATTATCCACCATAATAATTGTTACATGTTTTAAAGAAAACTAAACAACTAGGGTTTAAAAACATACCTTAATTCTTGATTCTTAAAACCCTAAATCACCAAATTGATCTTGAATAAAAAAAATCTTTTTTTTCTCTCTGCTTCTTGGTTCAACTGATTAAAAAAATAGAGAGGAGGGGTTTGTATTTATAGTGTTTGCAAAAAGATTGGAAATTACCTAATTAGAATTGTAGTTGGACTAAAATTGGGCTTTTTTCCTTCTTTTTCTCTTAAATCCGGTCGAACAAACACCCCTATATATATTTTTTATTTTTTTATTATTATTATTATTTACACAAAAACCCTTAATTTTTGATATTTTTATAAAAACCTTTATTTATTTTACCAAACCCTTTTAAATTAAACTAACTCAAATAACTATAAATAAATTTCATTTCTAATCATATTTTTTTTAACTTATTACCACTAAAATTCACCTAACTAAATTTCTAAACTAATCTTCTACTCTCACGAACACCTATTAATTAAATACGTAAATACATAATACATACACATAAAATACATACGCACATAAAATCATACTATCATTTTCATTGTCACTAAAATGTGAACAAAATGAAATGCCCAATAACCATAAACTCAATCACAATGAGACGATCACGCTCATGGATTGATAACCAACTCACATAGAATCACATAAACACATAATTATTATAACAAATAATGAAACTCAAATCAATACTAACGATTTGACTAACCTGCTCAAAGCACAGTTGTCACACTAAAAGGACTTACAAAGGACTAATATCAAAGATTTTTAAGCTAAGATTTAAGAACTATAAGCAATTAGAAAAGGCTAAAAAGAGAAAACAGTTAAAGATTGATACTCAAATAACACAGATGAGCTAGAAGTTAAGCAAATAAGCTAAAAATGAAAAATGAAAGTGACAGACTCAACTACTTATTTTTGGACTTCATGTGATAAATTGCAGCTTAAAAATAAGACTCTAAAAGTAAAATGAAAAACTAAAAACTAAAAACAGCTCTAGACCTTGACTCAATAAGCAAACTGAAACTGGAATTAAGCTTAATAAAACACTAAATATGCTAAAAACTCTAATTAAAACAGATTTATCTATATAACACATCCCAATAAATGGGTCGCAGCAGCGGAAATATGTCCGGGGGCGTACTTCATAATACACATCGCTAGATACAAGAGAACAACCTCTAAATGTGTCGTTTGATAATAACATTTTGTCCCATAATTGCTCACAATGAAAAGCATGAAAACAGACCAAGGTTATTTGATCATTTGTATGTAAGTAGTAATCCATGAATGAAATCTTGTCAAATTTAGACTCCAGTGCACATCAAATAATCCAAGCATCTATTCACCTGAGAAAAACATGCTTAAAAAGAGTCAACATAAAGTTGGTGAGTTCATAGGTTTGTTTAAGTATAAATGCTGAACCAAAGTTATGACAAGTGTGTATGACGATTTAAAATCCTTATATGTCCTTCCAAAATGTATGTATGATTTTTAGAAATCAAATAGTTTTGTAAAGTATTGCATGACCATTTTAAATCCACCCAAAAGTCACAAAAAATGTACGTATGAACGTGACCACAATTGTCAAGGAGCATGTATGCTATTTAAAAATATATCACCAAAATGTTTCAAGTAGTATGTTGGCACTTTATTCAAAAGGCACATTAAATATCATGTGAGTAGAAAACCAATATTAAATTACTCCTAAGTTCAGAAAACTGCGACTTAGACTGTTATGTATGTCCACTTTTATTCAAGGCACAGTAAGAGTGTACCCATCGTAGGTTGCCTCCAAGACCACCCGGACATTAATGAAATAAGTGTACCCATCCTAAGTGTCCCCTCCATAACACCCGGAGCATTTATGAAAATATTCATGTGTATTAATGTTGGCCTAGAAGACTCAACCAATCCGTGTTTCCGACATGTTATAGACGTTTTGTTTGCCCATGATAGCTTATCACCCGATACGGGGGATTGTCAAATCCGAATAGATCTATTTCATAAAATTCGCGCTCACACCACCCTCCCAAGTGATTATGGTTCATGCAACCTAAGCTAATCCGTAAACATAAAAGTATAGTATGTTGTCGCGTTCAAAAAAATTAAAACCAAGTAGTGTATCTCCCTCGCGAGATAATAAATGAGTAAGTAAACCAAAATCAGGTCATCAACCATTAAATGGCCAATTGTAAACAACATGTTTCTAATTCCCAAAAATGTATGTAAAACCAGTAAAACATGGGGCTATAAACTCACCTTGATGGTGTAGAACGATTGACAGATGGGCATCTAATATGCACAACACAAACGGAAGACGAAGTGGCTCGATCAAGAAGTTGCAACTAATCTTAACGGTTAAGTCCCACTAGCCTAAGATACTGTATTTGGGTTTCCCGATGAATGGGTTATATCACCTGCACACGTTTTTAATAAAAGATTTAGATTTAAAGTTGTAATAGGTTTGGTGGTTGGTTAAATAAAATAAACCGAAAGTAAACGCAAAGTGTATAATATATTTTTGTATATATTACATATGAAAAATGAATAAGTATATAATTCGTACCGTGAATTATATAACGAAGAAAGAAAATCCAAAGATTTATGTTTAGTATATAATACTTTACAGGTATTATATAAGGAACGTGAGAAAATAATTGAAACAAAATATTTCGAGACCAATTTAATTAATAAAAAGTTCTTGCATAAAAGAAGAACAAGTAACGTCGTAAAGTTATGACTTAAACAACCGAGTTATGTAAAGCTTTTTACAAAAGTTATGATTTATTACTTCCGTCAGGAATTTATAAAAAAATAATTTTTTATACATTAATTCGTTTCGTCATATTGACGGGATCGTAGACTAAAATCGTTGTCCATTTGTAAAAGTATAATTCCTTATTCTTGTCGAGTTATTGTACAGTTATAATAATAATATATCTTTTAAAATAATAACTTAGTCCTTTTTACCGGGGTATCTAGAAATAATAGAAGTTCAGTAAAAACGATTACTAATATAGAAATTTATATAAATTTCGCCATGGACATTTATCCGTTTTATAATATTGTTTTCCCAGTTAATAGAATCTTGCGAATGCTCTTCCCACTAATAACAAAATCAATATTTCAAAAAACATTCCGGTGTTTTTTATATATCTATCAATAATATATATATAAATAATATATATATACTATATATTATATATATATATATATATTTATATATATATATAATAGTATATTATATATATATATATATATATATATATATATATATATATATATATATATATATATATATATATATATATACATATTTAAAACACGCGGATGTTTGAAATATTGATTTCTGTTATTAAGTGGAAGAACATTAGATTCTATTAAACATGGGAAACGATATATAAACGGAAATGTCATGGCGAAATTTATATAAATTTCTATATTTATAGTGTTTACTAAACCTCTATTATTCTAGAAACCCCGGTAAAAAGGACTAAGTTTATATTTTAAAGATATATAAATTATAACGTAATAACTCGACAAACGAATAGATTTAACTTTACAAATGAGACAACGATTTTAGCTACGATCCGTCAATATGACGAAAGAATTAATTTATAAAATATTATTTTATAAATTCCTGACGAGAAGGTAAAATCATAACTTTTGTAAAAAGCTTTACAAACATCGGGTTTTGTTTAATTCATGAGACTTTAAGACGTGTGTCTACTTTTATGCAAGAACTTTTTATTAATTAAATTGGTCTCGAAATATTTTGTTTCAATTATTTTCTCACGTTCCTTATATAATACCTGTAAAATATTATATACTAAACATAAATCTTTAGATTTTCTTTCTTCGTTATATAATTCACGGTACGAATTATATACTTATTCATTTTTCATATGTAATATATACAAAAATATATTATACACTTTGCGTTTACTTTCGGTTTATTTTATTTAACCAACCACCAAACCTATTACAACTTTAAATCTAAATCTTTTATTAACGTGTCGCGTTGATATAACCATTCTTCGGGAAACCCAAATACATTATCCTAGGCTAGTGAGACTTAGCCGTTAAGATTAGTTGCAACTTCTTGATCGAGCCGCTTCGTCTTCCGTTTGTGTTGTGCATATTAGATGCCCATCTGTCAATCGTTCTACATCATCAAGGTGAGTTTATAGCCCCACGTTTTACATGTTTTACATACATTTTTGGGATTAGAACATGCTTGTTTACAAATGCATTTACATGGTTGATTACCTGTTGGTTACTTTACTCATTTTATAAAACACGCGAGGAGATACAATACTTGGTTTAATTTTTGAACGCGACACATACTATACTTTTATGATTACGAATTAGCTTAGGTTGCATGAACTATAATCACTTGGAGGATGAGCGCGAATGTTATGAAATAGATCTATCCGGGATTGACAATCCCCGTTAGGGTGATTAGCTATCACTGGGCAAACAAACGTTATAACATGTCGGAACACGATTGGTTGAGTCTTCTAGGCCAACAATTACATACACATGAATATTTTCATAAATGCCCGGGTGTTCTTGGAGGGGACACTTATGAAGGTACACATTATTTTCATAATGTCCGGTGTTTGCTTGGGAGGGAACACCTACGATGGGTACACTCTTACTATGCCTTGAATAAAGTGGCATGCATACAAGTCTAAGTCACAGTTTCATGAACTTAGAGTAATTGTAATCATTGTTTTATACTCACATGGATATTTAATGTGCCTTGAATAAAGTGGCAATACATACTTGAAACATTTTGGTGATATATATTTAAATATCATACATGCTTTGAAAAATTGCGGTACAACGTTCATACGTACATTTTTGTGACTATTTGGGGATTTAAATGGTCATGCATACTTTACAACTATTTGATTTCTAAAAATCATACATACATTATGAAGGACAATATAAGGATTTTAAATCAGTCAGTAACACACTTGTCAAAACTTTGGTTCAACATTTATACTTACAAAAACCTATGAACTCACCAACTTATTTGACTCTTTTTAAGCAATTTATTCTCAGGTGAATAGATGCTTGGATTATTTGATGTGCACTGGAGTCTAAATTGACAAGATTTCATTCATGGATTACTACTTACATACAAATGATCAAATCACGTTGGGTTGTTTTCAAGCTTTTCATTGTGATGCAATTATGGGACAAATGTTATATCAAACGACACATTTAGAGGTCGTTCTCTTGTATCTAGCGCTGTGTATTATGAAGTAACGCCCCCGGACATATTTCCGCTGCGACACATTTTTGGGGGTGTTACAGATATTCATTTGGAATGCCCATCATCAAAGTGCTTATGCCCTTCACCTCTAATCTCTTCTAAGCCTTCTCTTCAACAGTAGTAGGAGGTATTATTTTTTCAACACCTTCTACAACTGTTGTTTTGGTGCAGAGTTTCCATTCTCTATGACCTCCCATAAAGCATAGTCAATCATCTGGATGTACTGTTCTATCCTCATCCTCCAGATCTCAAACTCACCAGGTTTGAGCATTGGAACCTTAGATGCAGCCAGATAGTTGGCTAGAAATTGTGCCATGAATGGAATAGCCTTCATTCTTCCTTCCTCATACATAAGGTGAATCTCTTATGTGGTAAGTTCATTCAGTTGCTCCTCATTGTGGTAGAATTTAACACGGTGTCTGTTAACAATGAAGCTTCCTCCATGTTTGTCATATAATTCTACATATCCAGATGGATAACTATGTTTGACTATGAACGGTCCACACCACTTCGATCTGAGTTTTGGAGCTTTGAACTTGTATTTAGAGTTGTACAAGAGAACTTTATCTCCGGCCTTAAATTCTTTTTTAACTCTAAGTTTCTTTTCATGATAGGCTTTGGTTCAAGCTTTGTAGAGTTTGGAATTCTCATCAAGCTCATGCAACTGCAGAAATCGTTTTTCTCCTGCAAGTTTAAGATTAGGGTTGCAACTTCGTAGGGCCCAGTAAGCGCGATGTTTGATTTCAAACGGAAAATGGCACGTTTTTCCATATAGAAGTCGGTACGGAGTGGTGCTGATTGGAGTTTTATAGGCTGTACGAAATGCCCACAGAGCGTCATCTAGTTTTTTCGACCATATAGATGGATTGTCTTTGACTGTCTTTTCGAGAATTCTTTTTAAGGCTCTGGCCACTGGTTTGTGGATGGTAAGCTGTGGCTATACGAAGATGTACTCCATACTTTTTTTAAGTTTTTCTCCATTTGATAGTTACAGAAGTGAGTTCCTCTATCACTAATGAGAGCTTCCGTGATTCCAAAACTAGAGAAAAGCTTTTTCAAGAAATTGACTACAACACGTGCGTCGTTAGTAGGTAAAGCTTTGGCCTCTGCCCATTTGGACACGTAATCAATTGTGACAAGAATGTATTCAAACTTATGGGATTTTAGGAAAGGTCCCATGAAATTAATTCCCCATATGTCGAAAATTTCACTAACTTGGATGTTGTTCAAAGGCATCTCGTCTCTTCATGAAATGCTACCAGAACGTTGGCAAGCATCACAGTTTTATACGAGAGTCTGTACTTCTTTGAATATGGTTGGCCAATAAAATCTAGCATCAAAAACTTTCTTTGCGGTAATCGAAGGTCCATAATGTCCCTCAGTGGGTCCATGATGACATTCATCGAGAATTTTTTGAGTTTCCGAACAGTGAACACATTTTCTGATCATGCCATCAGGGCATGCTTTAAAAAGATACGGTTCGTCCCAAAATTAATGCTTAAGTTCTGAAAAGAACTTACAACGCTGAGCATAGGTTAATCCTTTCCTCAGAATTCCTCCAACTGGATAGTTGGCAAAGTCAGCAAACCACAAACTTTCTTTCTTGTCAGTTAAGATACTCATAAGAAATTCATCAGGAAAATCGTCGTTTATTTCTTCTTCCCTGAGCTCTTTGAGATTGGGTTTCTCAAGTCGTGATAAGTGATCTGCTGCGACGTTTTCTGCTCCCTTTTTATTTTTGATTTCGATATCAAACTCTTGAAGCAGTAAAATCCAGCGAATAAGACGTGGTTTGGCGTCTTGTTTTGAAAACAGATATTTTATTGCAGAGTGATCTGTGAACACAACTGTTTTTGAGAGAACAAGGTATGATCGAAACTTGTCGAATGCAAAAACTACGGCAAGTAACTCTTTTTCGGTCACCGTATAGTTTTGTTGTGCGCGATTCAAAATTTTGCTGGCGAAGTGGATGGGGCAAAAATGTTTTTCGTCGCACTGGCCTAGCACGGCTCCTATAGCATAGTCGCTTGCATCGCACATAAGTTCAAACGATAGCGACCAATTAGGTGAAACCATAATGGGTGCGTTTGTTAACTTTTCTTTGAGAGTTTCGAATGCCTTGTTGCATTCTTCTTCAAAGTTAAAAACTGAATCTTTTTCGAGAAGTTTAGTCATAGGACGGGAGATTTTGGAAAAATCTTTTATGAATCAGTGATAGAATCCGGCATGTCCTAAAAAACTTCTAACGACTTTGACGTTAGTGGGTGGTGGTAACTTAGCTATCACATCGATTTTTTACTTTGTCATCCTCTAGTCCTTTACTGGAGACTTTGTGTCCTAGCACAATTCGCTCAGTCACCATGAAGTGACACTTCTCCCAGTTAAGAACTAGGTGTGATTGTTTACAACGAATTAACATCTGCTCGAGATTAGTTAAGCACGAATCGAATGAATCTCCAAATACCAAGAAATCGTCCATGAAAACTTCCACGGAGGTTTTGAGCATGTCTTGAAAAATGGCTATCATGCACCTTTGAAAAGTTGCTAGTGCGTTTCAAAGACCAAAGGTCAATACCACGTAAAATATATATATAAATGTAATCTTTTAAAATGAGTAATTAAGAAAATTACCAAGTTACCTTGTGATAAAAACCCTTTCACTCTCAAAATATATATTAATATAATATATAAACGTATATTAAACCGGATAGTATGATCTCACCGGGTCGTTTAATCCCTAACGACTAGTGAAATTGAAACCTCGTTTTAAACTTGGATTTTGATTTGAATGATAGCAAAGATATTTTTTGATAATTCTAAAATCTACTAATAAAAAAAACAATTAAAAAGGCAATTTAACAAATTTTAACAAATACGGAAGACAATTAAAAACTCGCGACAAATAAACAAGTAAACTAATTTTAAAACCTAAAAATGTAAACTAAAATTATAAACCTAAGATAGGACAAAAGAAAATTTTAGGAAAAAGAAATTACTATTTTTGGCTTTTTAGTTTAAAAGATATGAATTTTCTAAAATTTAAACTAATTAAAAACTATAAAAATAATAAAACTATTAAAAATAAAGTCCTAAAAATTTTATAAAAATTACACTAAATAAAGAAAATGTGCAGAAATTTTCTAAAAATAAAAGCCCTAATTTTTATCTTTTTATAAAAGTCTAATTAAACTAATTAAAACTAAACCCTAATTATTAATTAAAAACTAACTTAGGGACTAACTGTGTAAAAGACTTAAGGGCTAACGGGGCTAAAGCAACTAACAGGCAAGGATTAACTGAGAAACTACTAAAATAGAAAAATTACAAGAATGGTCCCTGAGGACCTAACCCGATAACAATTAAAGACCTAATAAGCCCCCTAAATAAGTTGAAGTTAAAAAAACAGCTTAAAATTCAAAACTCAAAAGACCAAAGTCGTAGATTAAACTGGGGAGATCAACTTTAATAAAAGCAATATGGACTGAAACTCAAAGATAAGCTCTAAAAGAGCTCCTCACTAAGCTGTTACAGAATCTAGGGGTTTGGGCTATGTTTTACTAAAACAGCTATAATAAGCTCAAATTAAGCTCAATGTGAAAAAGGAAAAGAGTTCTAGGAAGCTTATGAGATGCTTTATCTATGAATGCAAAGAAATCTAAGCTAGAAGTACTTTTAAGCAACTAAAATTGAGCATGAACTAAGCAAACTCAGAAATCCAAAGCAATAAGCAAAAATCCAAATAAGCTAAAATCCTTAAAAGGCAAATCTAGACTTTAAACTTTTGAAAATTGATAAAGCTACTTATAATCTATCTATTTAAACTATAAAAACTAGGATCATAAGCTAAATTAACAAATTAAAATTCTACTTAAGTTCCTACTATTTTTTTTGCTTTTGAGGATTTTTAGTGACTTTTGACAGCAAAATAAGCTAGGAAAATAAGCTAGATAACAAAATTTCAGACTTAAACTATATTAAGCTGTAGCTAA
>BQNB010207678.1:0-10461 GCA_026074375.1 Tanacetum coccineum
AGCTTCTTGCTAGTGTTTTAATAAAAATCTGCCGTTCAAAAAAAAACTGGCATATCTAAATATATATCTAATCCTATTGGTAACAACAAAGACTCAATTTTCTACAAACTAATAAATTATTGCAATATTGATTTAAGCACAAGTTTAGTCATACTTTGAGCATTTCAATCATTTTCCTCGAAAGAAAATAAAGGATAAAAATCATTTTGTTCCTCTAAACCATGTCAACTATTTAACTTGTTTCACGTATACATCACATATATAAGATATATACATCACAAAAAATCAAAAGAATCCTAAAATTATTGTTTACCTCCTGTTACGTGGCCAAATGTTTTATTTTCTTTGAGAAACTTGAGAAAATCTTTAACTTATTCGAAATACGATCTACTATATCATGAATTTTAATTGAAATGTATTTCTTTTGACATATTAATAGAGTAATTTAGCAAAACATGTATTTATTTGACACATATTTTCGGACCAACTTCATTTAAAAGAAATTGTGAATTTTAACAACAATTTACACTAGTCAACAAACATCAAGGGTGTCTGCCCCTACTTTTGGTCACTCGCTCTGCACAACTGCCCTGTTTGAATATTTATTAGAAAGTTACATGTTTGAATATGTAGGAGGCGCAACCTTCCACTAGTTAAAACATCTAGACCAAAGTCTCTGAGCGTGATCATAGTCGATTAGAAGATGTTCAACCGTTTCACGTACCTCATTACAGAAAGGACATATGAGATGCAGTAGCAACACCTCTAGCCGCTAACAAAGTATGGTGAATATATGCATTCGCGGCCCTCCAAATGCATATATTTACTTTACTCGGGCTCCAATTATTCCAGTAGTGATTTTGACCTAATGTATAAGGCCCGAGAAGCATATCATCCATAGAATCAGAGAGTTTTTTCACCGTAAACTAACTACTTGTGGCCAGAGGCGGAGGGATGTACAAGGTAGGGAGGCCGACGCCCTCGATAAACTGGCAAATTTTTTTTAGTGCAAAAATTGTATTTTTATGGCCTTATTTTTAGCTTGCCCCCATCCTAAATCTTAAATTTCCCTCGATACGACTGCTTAAATATAAAAAAGCTAATGAAAAGCTGCTAAAATATGCTAAAAAATTGCTAAAAGCTGCTAAAAAAATATATTAAAAACTGCTAAAATTGCTAAAACGCTATTAAAAAGCTGCGGTTTTTGGAGCTGTTTTCGGAGAAATTTCTTTTGCCCCCTATATACCAAGATTTTGGCTCCGCCACTGCTTGTGGCGTGGTCCAACGCCAAGAATCATTATCACTATTGCAAAAAACTAACATACCTGATTCTTTTGGACTCAGTACGATGCATTTACACTTTGTTCGGTAAAACAAGTAAATATAATATAAACAGCCTCTTCAACAAGAGTCGTAAAAGGCCAAAAGGATACAAAAGTCACGACTAAACACCAGCTATAGACAACATCAATAAAAGTACGGTCTAAACAAACATCTGTATAAACTAAAGACGAAGTCTCCCAGATCGGCCTAAATAATACGTTGCAACAGAAACATCATCTACTTTGGCCGCCAAATGGTCGGTTTCCATATTTTTTTCTCACGGAAAAAGATCAAATTTCCTTTAATTGTTTAAGTCCACTTCCCTTTCACTTTTGGAATAGTTATCTTCCATCTCTCACTCGTAAAATCTGTCTTGACATCCCAGAGATTATAGAACATATCTTGTAAAAATATCTCATAGGTGTAACCTCCATAAACATCGTGAGCATCTCGGGGCCCTAGTCCTATGATAAGGTAAAGCGCTTGTGGATCATCCAGTACTCTAGGCACAATTACCTCTGCTCCGATAGCGGTCAATTCTGATCCTGTAAAAATAAAACAAAAGATAAAAAATAATGATAATAACTCTACTTATAGAGTTATAGTTATAAACATACCAATAAAAGTGCCAGAAAAACTCTTGACTTCTTCGGGTCCTACATCACATGACAGTAATACTAGCAAAGTATGGTGCATACAATTAACACACAATAAATAAACAAAGGGAAAAGAAACCTTACCTCTTGATGAATCAAATGCTAATTAAACAAAGTGACTAAGATGTCACCTCTACGAGTACTCACACAAACACGTCCAACGAATGCGCCCGGATGCTAGTCTAACTTCACGGAAAATGGTCTACCAAATACTACCCTTGTATGTTGTACCAAAATTCAGAAGGCGGCCTTAGGGTTTTCACAGAAAATGGTCTACCGAAATTGGGCAGATTCAACCAAAAATCAGATCCACAAACCCTAGCTTGTTTCTATCGATTCTCATTCCTTGAGAATAAGTAAACAAATGACCTAAACCTTCTATGAAAGCAGTGGGATCAGATCACACCTCGAATTCCCTTTTTGGGGATCATTAAAATTCATAGAAAGAGAGAAAGGAGGATCGAAAATGGCTGAACCCTAAATAGGGTTTGGTATTCGGCTATTGTGAGTAAAGAGGAGGGGAGGAACAATTTTCACTGAGTTGTTAGGTTTGTAAGTCATGGTTTATGAGCTAAGGGGTGGGGTATTTATAGCCTTAAACCCCCCTCACTCATGATAAGACTTAAAGACTTAAAGATTAAGTCTTGTCACAACTACAAGACTTATCCCAACTCTCTTCTTCTTATCACCATCATACGATGAACTTAGACACTCCATAAGAACCTTCTATGGCCGGCCAAATCACAATGGGTCCATAGAATTTCATGTCTTGCTCATTTAGGTCCTTGGTTTAACAAATAGAAATGTAACGTAAAGTTTAAAAGCATTCTATGTATTTAACGTGTGTGCCCCCAATAGGCTCACACATTTCTAGTTGTATATACCTAATCCAACTACCACATCAACCAACAGCTCCCACTTGGGAGTTGGAGTAGCAGACATCCTATATACTAACAACAGAAACGTCTAGCAACACTCACATTCATTTTTAAAACTAGAAATGTCTAAGATCAAGTTTCAAAAACATTCTCGGTAGCATGGTTATGTATCTCTTGCTGTAATCATCCCTTTGTTCAAATACCGTTAAACCATGGATATGGATCTTAACTCATTTCATATAGTTTAACCATTTAGATACTCGTTATAGAACTTAATTCAGATATACCAAATGTAATCAACAATCATCTTGCATTACCCTTTGGGTTCAACCAAACAATTATCTGATTAATTCTAGAGAGGCGCCAATGGTATCATTCTGCACATATCAAGTGGAGGAGCAAATTCTTGTCGAATACAAGTGTTGTGAATGCTGCTTCACATCACTTCCAATAATAGTCTTTATAACTACCATTTTCAAGACAACTTTTGACTTAGAATTAAAAAGTGATATCCACACATACCAGAACTTGTTTATATTTTCAAGTCTAAGGATGACTTAACTAACCATTTTCGAAATTTTACTCATGACAACGGATCCATAAAGTAATTTTCGAAGGTTGGGGTGTCCAATATGCATCCCTTGTGAATAACATATGAGTTTGGCGGGAACCATCCATATATTCAAAGAATATAACCAACACTCACATTTGCCTTATGTAACAATACTCCCATATTGTTAACTGACAATGGACATATTTAGAATGATAAATCATCCAAGGATTAAATATGCAAATATAGGATCAACAATTGTTATATGAATGAAAACAAATACCAAGTATCTTTATTCATCAGAAAATAAAATTGTCTTACAATCCCAATTATCCAAATAACTAATAAACACAGAATTTCAGTGAGACTACTTGCTGGAAGCTTTCATATATTTAGTATGTTCTGAATGCTTTAAAAAGGCTAGTGCTTTAGTAAAAGGATCAGCTAAGTTGTCATATGTGTAAACTTTTTCTAACTTTATGTCACCAAATTCAATAACTTTACGAAGGTAGTGAACTTTGGCATGAAAATTTAGTGATTCCTGATTCGTTAGCTATGGTAATTGCTCTAGTATTATCATAATACATGTTTATGGGTTTTTTAATTGTGGGAATAACACCAAGCCCAAAAATGAATTTCCTAACCCAAACGGCTTCCTTAGAAGCATCATAGGCAGCAATATACTTAGCTTCTGCAGATGAAGTAGCGGAGAAATGCTTTGCTTGGCACTCTTATAATAAACAGCACCTATATTTAAAACGAACCTTATCAGTCTAAGACTTGAGGTCATCAGCATTGTCAGATATCCAGCATCAGTGTAGCAAGAAACCCTGAGCTCTCATTTTATATCACCTCCGTAAATAAGAAACATGTCCTTAGTATTCCTAAGATACTTTAGAATGTTCTTAACAGTAGTCCAGTGAAGATCACTTGGATTCTATTGAAATCGGCTTGTTATGTTCTGATCGAACACAACATCAAGGCGAGTACATCTTACAACATACATAATATAACCTACAGCCAAGACATATGGAACATTTTGCATGCACTTTAATTCAGCAGGTGTTGAAGCACCTTGTGATTTACTCAGTCTTAGCTTTTCTTTCATGGGGATACTTCCACGTTTAGAATTCTCCATGTGATATCTCTTTAAGATTTTCTTAATATAAGCACTTTGACACAAACCAATTAACCGCCTTGATCTATCTCTGTAGATCTTGATTCCAAGAATATATGCAGCTTCATCTAAATCTTTCATAGCAAAACACCTTCCAAGGTAGGATTTTACATCTTGTAACATTGGAATGTTGTTTCCCATGATCAATATGTTCATCGACTATAAGAATTAGGAAGTGACATTACTCCCACATAGCTTTTTAGATATACATATGGCCTCTTCAAGATTGTGAGTGAAACCAAATTTCTTTCTTTCATCATTAATTTCATTTATTCCATTGCCCTTGATGCTTGCTTAAGCCATAAATGGATCGCTTCAGCTTGCTACTCGGTTTAGATATTTTGGATTGACAAAAATTCAGGTTGCTCCATGTAGACCTTTCAGAAAGATATTCATATGAGCATAGGTAGTATTTGACATCCATTTGCAAATATCATAGTCATAAAAACGGTGTATGCGCTTTAAGAATCCTATAGATCTAATTTCTGCAACAAGAGAGAAGGTTTCCTCATAATCAATCTTGGGTTGAGTATAGCCCTTCGCCACAAGACGAGCTTTATAGGTGTGTACAACTCCATCCATGTCGGTCTTCTTCTTGAAGAGCCCACATTGTTGCCAATGATTTTCTGTCAGAGAAAGATCAACTAAGGTCCCAAACTTTTTTTTTGTTGTCTTTCATGGATTGCATTTCCCATTCATAGCATCAGCCATTTATCAGATCTGGGTCTAACAGTTGCAGCTTTATAGTTAGCGGGGTTCACCAGGATCACTACTTATGTTCCTCAGCATCGATGTATAAGCACATACGATCTGGGGCATGTCGTGTCCTTGTGGACCTACGAATGGGAATGATATCACTTTGAGGTTCATCTATTTCTAGATCATCCTCTTTATGATGTAAGCTAGTGTCTATAGGAAGTTGCGTATTTCTTCTTGATAATTTCAGATCTTTTTGAACTTCCCACTTGCTTCTTGAATTATAAGGGACTATTCTCTAGGAATTCAGCATTACTGGCAAAAACAGTACTTTGTTCTTTTTTTTGGGTGGGTAGTAGAAGGAATAACCCATCGTTTCCTTTGGGTATCCTACAAAGATACACTTAATAGACCTGGCTTCTAACTTGTCAAGCTTGGTAAGAGTATCTCGCTTAACTAGTGCCTCACAACCCCATACTTTTAAGTAAGACAGCTTAGGGGCTTGCCCATGCCATACTTCGTATGGTGTCTTTTCAACCGTCTTAGTTGGAACCATTTGAGATGGTACAGCAGTTCAAGTAGCATAATCTCAAAAGGACTTGGAAGAGTTGTTTGCCTCATCATGGATCGAAACCATATTTGTAGGTCTATTTCTCCTCTCTGTCACATCATTGTGTTAGGCGTGTAAGGAGGAGTTACGATGGCCGTAATCCATGTCTGTTAGATGATCCAAAAACTCTAGACTCATATACTTGCCCCCACAATAAAAAACATAGCGATTTTATGTCTTACCGAGTTGATTTTTCTACTTCTTTTGAAAACACTTTGAGTTTCAAACAACTTCATGTTTATGCTTTAACAAGTAAAACATAACCATAACGACTAAGTCGTCAGTGAAAGTGACAAAGTAGCTTGCTCCAGTCTTGACACGATCTTGAAGGGCACATACAAAAAAAAATTTATTTTTTTTTTTTTATTTTAAAAAAATTTTTTATTTAAAAAAATTAAAAATAAAAAAAAAATCCCCCCCCTTTTTTTTAATTTTTTTTGGTGTGTATTAGTCCAAGTAGATCTTTGGCCCTTTCCACTTGATGTGTGTAAGATTTTCTTGCCATCTTTCCAGACATACAAAGGACGCATTTTTCAAAAACCCTAAGGTCAGTTGAATTGAGAAGTCCATCATGTTGTAACTTCTCAATGTGTTTCTTGCTGATGTGTCCAAGACGACAATGCTACAAGAGAGCAGAGTCCAAGTTTGACTTGGCTCTTTTGTTGCTTAAAGCATATATAGAACTAACATTTATATAGGAATCAAACAAATCAATTTCAAAAATACCATCCCGTGGGACAGCACTAAAATAAACCATGTTATTCCTAGAAACTTGAATTGAATTATCCACGAAGCGGTTAACATAACCATCATCGTACAAACGGAAAACTGAGATAATCCCTCTAGTAATAAAGGGAGCATAATGACAATTGTTCAAAACAATAACTAATCCGCTATGGAGAGATAAATGATAGGATCCAATTGCTTCAACTTCTGCACGCTGACCATTGCCCACGTACAAGCTTAAAGCGCCTGGCTTCAGCTTCCTACTTGCCCTTAAACCTTGAGTTGTATTACAAATCTAAGTTCCACAACCAGTATCATAAACCCAAGATTTATTAGGAAAAGTATAGAGTTCTATTATGAAGATACCTGAACCGCTAGCTCCGTGAGATAACTTCTTGTTCTTTAGCAACTCGGCTAAATACTAAGCACAGTTCATCTTCCAGTACCCTGTCTCATCACATTTATGACAGATAGAGTCCTTAGCAGGATCTTCCCTCTTGGGTGGAGGGGGAATCTTGGGCTTGGAAGCATAAGCGAGCTTATTCTTTCACTTCTCTTAATTTTTTCCCCAGCAGCTAATTAGGGTTGCGGTTTCATGTGCTTATTGTTGCCTTTCTGGACCTTACCTGCACGAATCACATGAAGTGCAGGTGCGTTGTTTTTGGGCATAGTTTGCTCATGGAGCTTTAGCATAGCATGCAACTCATTAATTATCTTCCCCATGCTGGCATGTTGTTATTCTGCACAAACCTATCAAATTCTTAGCAGTGATGCATCAAAATGAAGATCACTCCAAGGTTAGTGAAACGGGGTGCCCTTAAACGTCTGATTTGTCTATATAGCCCTTTCATTTTTAGAATGTAAGAGCTAACAGACTGCCCTTCTTCCTGCTTGCAAGAGTGAAATTCTCGCACAGTCTGAAGAAGCTCCTGCTCTGCTTGTTGAGCAATTTTAACTCCTTTAGCATGTCATTAGCATGGAGATTTTCCAGATTTCGTTGGATCTCTGGCTCCATGGTCATGAGCATGAGTCCAGCAATCTCTTTTGATCCTTTAACCCAAGCAGTATGAGCTGCAAGGATTTCAGGAGCAACATGCTGACCCGCAGGAGCTACAGGAGCAGGAGGAAGTGGCTGCTCTAGGTAATTCAACTTATCCTCAATTGATAGTACAATCCTAAGTTGTCGATACCAATCAATAAAGTTGGGTCCAGTCAGTTTTTGCTTCTCGAAGAAGCCCCTGAAGACCGAATTGTTAGCTGACGAGGTTGTCATCTACAATTAGAAAAAGTTCAAATATTAGTATTGTCGATAATTAAATTCTTAAAAGAATTAACTACCCAATTAATTACTAATAAGATTATGATCCAACTTGACCTCCCACTTATTACAGAAGGTCTGACCAACGTGTAAACAAATAGGGCAAGAGGTAAGCGACGAGCGTTAATTGCATGGAATGCAACTCTTAGATTTATGAGACTAGTGACATTAGTAACTCTTATAGTAATGTCAAAAGCATATTTGGTCTCATCTTATGCCTCGGGTCCGAGGTCTGACCAGGTAACTCGATTTAAGTCCACCAAAATAGAACGTGCGAAAATTGACAAAGGTCTGACCAATGGAAAAAATTCACCATGGGTTGGCAAGGCCCTGAGGTCTGACCAGAGAGGTCAAGCAATGCACGTATTCTAGTTGTGGCTGGCATAGACTTAAAATTTCATATAATGGTATACATATAAATGTGCCAAAATTGTGTACAAGAAGCATGCAAAACAACTTGTAGCACAAAGTTAAGAAAACATTTTTTTAACCTTTTGGGTATAGACATCATTTTGTCAAATGTTCACGGTAGATCCATTTAGGACGCACAAAGAAGCGGAGAAACAGGTCAGCGCGAAGCGTATTAAAAACCTGACTTCATTTGGGAATCTTACTTCTACCCGCCTTAAACTTCTCTTGTTGTTTGTCCATAATGGGTGAGCCGTACTTCCAATTAACAATGATGCTTGTTGTATGTTAAGAAACCCCTTTTGTTAACATTAGTTTTATTGTTGCCAATATGGTGGGATTACAAATTGATCAAACCCTATATTGTACTCCTACTTGGTCCGAAAACACAAGTAATTCCAATAATTCCCTCATATGCCGAAGCATGTAGTGGGGCGGGAGAAAATTAAAGATCAATTCAACCCCATATTGCGCATGTAAAACTAAAGCTTCACAAGAAATCAAATTTCATAGTTTAATGTCCGTATTAATTTGTCCAAAAACCCCGGTTTCGCAAATAACACATAACAAGTCACAAGGAGTATGCTTAATACTTGACATGTTCAATCCAAATTTCTCTATAAGTATTAGTCCGGTTTTAAGAGTTTCATAAAATCTATTTTGCAAATATTGACTAGACACAAGGCATATCACATATAAGCAATTAAAACAGACTAAAAAATGGATTAAAATTGAGGAACAAACTCTTATAATGAAAGCAGTAAATCACATAATGCCTCGAGTTCTCAAAAGAGTCTTCCCCAATTGGAGAACCATAAGACTCTCACTAGGTTTTCTGCTAAAGTGCCTAGATCGCCACATCCATCATATAACATGATTGCGTGAGTCTTATAGCCGAGATAAAATAAGAATATAATCATCATGGCAGCTTAATTAACATTTAATTTATGATCTATTCTTCTTTTTATCAATATAACATTTGTGTTGATTCTAGGTTGTTTATTCATTATTTATGGCAAGGATTGCATGTCGTTGCCATAATTTTCAATAAAAACAATAAATAAACCAATTTCATGCAGCCCTAGCGTGTTTAAATCATATGTAATTCATAAATACTAAACAAGTTGACTCGTGATGCCACTGTTGGAATTTAACAATCAAGTTAACCATTAACTCTTACGAGTACGCAGCGGATAGATCTAGTCTAGTATAAACAATTAACATACATATAAAACACAACAAGGAATGAAAAAGGGTAAATAGTATACATACCCTTGTAGTCAACAACAAATGGTTATGAAACGAGTGACTAAGTGGTCACCTTTACGAGTGCTCGCACAAACACGTAAACAAGCACGCCCGGAGGGTTTTCAACCGAATTCGGTATGAACCAAATTAGGTTTAATTGAACCGAAAATCAACCAAACCAAAACCCTAATAGTTACTATGCGTTGTCACTATCTGAGAACTGTTAAACCAAAGGGATGAAGCTGTTGTAAAAGCTATAGGATCAGATCATAAGCTACAATACCCTTTTGGGGTTACCGAATTAGAACAGTCACCAAAAGGAAGAACCGAAATTGAATGAAACGCAGTTAGGGTTTATACAATCGGTTGTATATAGCATATAGGAGAGAAAACAAGTTTTTAAGAGTGTGTTGTGATATCTCAGACGTCACAATCAGCTAGGGAAGAAAGTATATATAGCCTTTTATCCCTATCTCATGATAAAGCTAAAACTAAGAGTTTAAACTTTATCATACCTCTCTTAAACCTTATCACAAGCTTTCTTTTTATTATCTCTTTGATACATTGAACCAAGACACTCCCAAGAATCTTCTAACCCCTTCTATAGCCGGCCACAATGGAAGATATATATATATGGAAATCTTGTCTTGGTCCTTTTAATGTCCAAAATTGGTTTGCTTAGAAACTTTTCGTGAAGTTTAAACGCGCTTTTTGCGTTTAACGTGTGTGCCCCCAATAGTCTCACACATCTCTAGTTGCATATGACTAATCCAACTACCATAATCCTGTTGGGATTTTAAATCTAATTAACCATTAAACACGAGTACGCAGCGGAAAGTAAACACGTATATAATTCATAATTAACAAGATT
>BQNB010207679.1:0-10461 GCA_026074375.1 Tanacetum coccineum
AATAATCTAGATTGATTAGATCAATACCTCTACCGAGATTTCAATCTGATGGTGATGATATATATATCCAAAGTGACAACTTGCTCAGTGCCAACAATATTAGAGATAACATAAACTATGACGACTATGCATCCAATGCAACAAAATACACTGTTAACAGAGACAACAAGTATGACAATATATCTATGTCTTTGTTGAATATCTCGGAAATCTCTTACTAGCTCGGAAATCTCTTGTTTGTTCTCGCCATCGGGCAGGGAATAATAGTTCTACTAAAGCTCTAAAGTTATCTCGTCACTACATCCCAAGTTGAGCAACCTTGTGCCCCTCCCTTTTAACTAAAGATTTTTCAAGTTTTAAAACAAATGCAGTAGATAGCTAAGGAAAAATATGTTACATGTATTTATATGTTTTCTAGATAATATCCCAATAGATGACAAAAGGAAAACTGTGATAGGGTTATATACTAAAGAATGTGTTAGTCCCAGGGATTATTACTCTGCTACGTTTAACTCGTATTATATAATTCCATTTACTTTTTGGCAAAATGTTTTAATTCATGATATTCAAAGGAATTACGTTTAATGTCCAACTTTTATATGACTTTTGCATAAATTTTATTTTTTTTTAAAACGTGAGTATCTCGTGGCTAAATTTTGTACGATTTTAAATCAACATCGCCTCCTTCACTTGATCACATCATTATCATAACCTTTATTAAAAGCGGCACTTGGCATTTTAAATGTTCATTGAATGCTGCCGGGAAACCCCGGGTCGACCATCGGAAACCGCCGGGCCCCGACAACGTACCATTTTACAACCAACACATTAGCAACCAGGTCCGTCCCCGTTTTTTAAAAATAACTTTTTGAAGGTAACGTTGATTAAATACGTGTCTTCCATGCATTAATTAAATACATGTCTTCCATCTGTCTCTCTCTAACGTCATTACCACCGATCTTTTTTCTTTCTCTTTCTCTCTCTAATGCCTCTCTCTAAAACGTCGGTTTGTTTGAATGGAGGGTTGCTTGAATGGAGGGTTTGGTTATCACCCATCTATGTTTCGTGCTATGGGTTTCATTATTTGAAACTCAGGCTCATAAGTTGCTCAAATAAGTTTTAATGTAAAGGGGGTGGGTCTTTTACCTTATAAGCTTATTATATATTGCGAATGGGACATGATATATAAGCTGCATCGAATAAGCTCATATGCTGCTAAATAAGGTGTAAAGTAAGATGGTGTTTGTTTCCGTTTATATAGATGTCTTACGGCTTATTAGTTTAAAATGTAGCTACAAAAAGTAAGCTTACGAAACATGAGTCAAAATAAGTAGACATATGCGGCTGCATAAGACCGAAAAATCACCCACCTATCTTAGTTTTTATAATGCTGATGTTTGGCAAAGATGAGATTATCGCACCTTGACGTGGCGACCTGATGCGGGTTGCAGCCATGGCGAGTGGTATCCTGCTTTGTTCGTTTTTCAATTGTTTGAGCCTGTATAAAAATTACATGCTGCTTCATTTGTCGGTTTTGCTTGTATTTGCCGATGCTTTGGTTTGTTTTATTTAGCACAAGCAATCAATGGGAAAAATGTTACTTTGGCTGGTATGGTTGTGATGATGTGGTAGTATATGTTTTGTTAAAATACTTTAAAAAAAATTATGATTGTAAATATGTTAAAGAAGACAAGGGTAATATAGTCATTTTATGGTTATATTGGTGATATCGAACAAAATTTGAATGTACGTGGGTGTAATGAGTACGAAAAAAAGTAAGTTGGTCATTACGGTACAAATGAGAAAGTAGGTTGGTAATAAATGGCTTTTACCCATAACTTTACCTCTTAAAGGAATAACCTATCTATTTATAACCACATACTATATGTAGTATCTCTAAGTTTGCCGCCAGGACCTAATAAGCTTCTTAATAGTTTTAACTAATAACTTGATATTGTAAATTATAACTAAAAAGCGACTATAAAACTACCTACCTAAACCAATGTCTACAACCGTTACACCTCCTCAATCACTTTAACGACGTTGTTAAATCCGTACAAAACTCGACCTCATAATCCAATATAACCACATTGATCCACTCAGTACTAATGTTTCATTAAGACGTTTTATCAAACACTTTGTGTTCATGCTTAAAATGAAAAAAAAAACTAAACTAACAATTATATCCTTTTTTTCTTGTAGTGTAAGTTGTTGCCAATCTGCATCTGAATATGGCAACCAAGGAGATAAGTGATGATGAATACAACTGAAGCCCGTAATCTACAGTGCCCCTAACATAACATAGAATCAACTGAAGAGCCGAAAGATGGGGCTCCCGAGGATCATGCATAAACAAACATATATGATGAATGGCATAAGAGAGGTCGGGCCGCAAAAAGTAAGATATTGTAGAGCACCTGCAAGACTCTGATAAAGAGTCGGGTCACAAGCCACAATACCATTGCACCAGTTTCGGTTTAGTATCTTCGGCGTGCGACAAAGTGGTGAAGTTATACATGCTTTGCTGCTTCACATAAATCTTCAAAGCATACTTTCGCTGGCTCAAAAACATACATGTAGAATCACGTGAAACTGAAATGCCAAAAAAATAATTCAGGGGCCAAGATCAGTCATAGAAAACTCCAGATGAGTCAAAGAAATGATTGGTGTTGGGATATGTCCAATCATAAATAAATATACAGCCAGAAATATGTGAGCCTATCGGGAGCACACACGTATACATAGAGTATACGTTTATTAATGTAATTACTATATTTATCGTATATTAATTATATTAAAATGTTTCACAAAAAATTTAAAACAGTCGTTAATTATAAACGTTAAGACGGTATAATTCAATTAATAGATGGAATTTATAGTCGGCCATTAGGGATTGTAGGTAGTAACAAAGCCCCAGGGCTGATGGTTTTATTTTGTGTTTGTAAAATAAATTATGGGACTCATAAGATGGATATTCTAGAGTTTGTAAACTTTTTTTTTATCGTGTTCGATGGCCTCAAGGTGTTATTCTCGTTTGTTTTTCTCTCTTTTCCAATAGGTCTGTTATTCCAATCTTTATTAAAGATATTCCGTCTATTTCGCTTATTGGTATTCATTACAAAATCATTGCCTAAATTCCTAGCAAATCGGGCTTTCTAAGTGATAGGACAATTGAATAGTATTGAGCAATCGCTTTTTATTCCGGAATGACCCCCCCCCCCCCCCCCCCCCCCCCCCCCCCCCCCCCCCCCCCCCCCCCCAATTCTTGAGGACCTTCATCCTTAGTGTGGTCATGAGTGGTTTAAAAAGGAATGGTAAAAAAAAATGTTAATCTTCAAAGTTGATTTTGAGAAATCTTTTGATTCAGTCAGTTGGAAGTATTTGGACTTTGTTCTTCACAGACTTGGTTTTGGTAGTAAATGAATACAACCCCCCCTCCCCCCCCCCCCCAATAACACAAAAGGCGTTCTTGATTAAGAGGCTTGTCTTCATTCTTCTAGAGCTTCTGTTTTGGTTAACGGCAGTCCTACTTTTGAATTCTCTATTAAACGAGGTCTTGGGCAGGGAGATCCCCTCTCTCCTTTTTTATTTATTCTCGTTATGGAAGGACTTCATTGTGCTCTTTCTGCTGCCGTTAGTTCTAGCCTTATTCACGGGATTAATCTTGGCTCTTGTTTCACGCTCTTCTTCTTTTTTACTGGTGACGTCGTTTTTATCAATATTCGAATGGGAATCAGGTGATGTAGATAAAATAATTCAGTGTTCTCCATTGTTTTTTACTTGACATCAGGTCTCATAATCTCATCATTAACAAATCAACTTTTTTGGTATTGGGAGTTTCTGATGATGAGGTATCTAATATGGCTCGTAATTCTGGATGTGCCGCGGGATCTTTTCCTTTTACCTATCTTGGGCTTCCTATAGGGTCTACTATGAATCGTATTTCCAGTTGAAAGACTTTAATTGATCGGTTCCAATCGAGACTTTCCTCTTAAAAAGCGAGCCTTTTATCTATTGAGGGTAGGCTTACTCTCATCAAGGCGGTTCTAGGTAGTCTTGGTATTTATTACCTCTTAAATTTATAAATCCCCATGAGTTTTTAGAAATCTTGGAAAGTTCTTCGCGCTAAGTTTTTCTGGGGTGGCCAGCCTTAAAATGCTTATTATGGATAAAGTGGGCTAAAGTCGCTTTTCTTTCTTTCCGAAAAAAGGAGGATTGAATATTGGTAGTTTTAAAAATCCTTCAATCTTGCTCTTCTTCAAAAGTCGGTTTTATAGGGCCTCGTGGCTTTGGTAGATGGTTCTTTTTCCGAATGCCCTTTGGGTTAAGGTCATTAAGGCGATTCATGGGCAAGAAGGCGACTTTGATACTTATGGTTGCAAGTTTAATGGTATTTGGGCTAGGATGTTTGGTTCGTCCAATTTCTTTCATTCGAAGAATATTATTTCTTTGAATTCTTTTCGTTTCAAAGCGGGGTGCAGCACCCGTATTCGATTTTGGAAGGACATTTGGATTAGTGATTATCCTCTTACTAATCGCTACAATAGGCTTTATTCGGTTGGGAGCTAGACAAAGATTACTTAATTTATTGATCGAATTTGAAAAAGGAGCCAAAGGGAGATGGAATTGGTTCATAGGTATGAATCTTGAAGTTCGTCATCCAGGCTTATTTTAGAGACTTGTTGATCGAAATAATTCGGGTTGACATATCTACGGTCGGAGATACTTGTATTTAGATCTTGTCTTCATTTGTCTAGAGCTTCTATATTAGTTAATGGCAGCCCTACTTTGGAATTCTCTATTAAACAAGGTCTAAGGCAGGGAGATCCCCTCTCTCCTTTTTAATTTTTCTCATTATAGAAGGTCTGAATTGTGCCCTTTCTATTGTAGTTAGCTCTAACCTCATTCATAGGATCAAGCTTTGCTCTCCTGGTCTTACACTCTCTCATCTTTTTATGCTGACGACGTTATTATCACTACCGAATGGAATCCAGGTGATTTAGATAACATCATTTATGATCTCCATGTTTTTTACTTAGCATCAGGTCTCAAAATTAACATTAACAAATCCAACATTTATGGTATTGGAGTTTCTGATGACAAGGTTTCTAATATGGCTCGTAATTCGGGATATGCCGTGAGATCTTTCCTTTTACCTATCTTGGGCTTCCTATAGGGTCTACTATGAATCGTATTTCCAGTTGGAAGACTTTAATTGATCGGTTCCAATCGAGACTTTCCTCCTGAAAAGCGAGCCTTTTATCTATTGAGGGTAAGCTTACTCTCATCAAGGCGGTTCTAGGTAGTCTTGGTATTTATTACCTCTCAATTTTTAAAGCCCCCATGAGTTTTTTTGAAATCCTTGGAAAGTCTTCGTGCTAAGTTTTTCTGGGGTGGCCAAGACTCTAAAAAGCTTATATGGATAAAATGGGCTAACGTGCTTTCTTTTTTTGAAAAAGGAGGATTGAATTTTGGTAGTTTAAATTCCTTCAACCTTGCTCTTCTTCAAAAGTGGCTTTGGAGATGGTTCTTTTTCCCGAATGCCCTTTGGGTTAAGGTCATTAAGGCGATTCATGGGCAAGAAGGCGGCTTTGATACTTATGGTTGCAAGTTTAATGGTATTTGGGCTAGGATTTTTGGTTCGTCCAATTTCTTTCATTTGAAGAATATTATTCCGTTGAATTATTTTTGTTTCAAAGCGGGGTGCAGCACTCGTATTCGATTTTGGAAGGACATTTGGATTAGTGATTCTCCTCTTACTAATCGCTACAATAGGCTTTATCGATTGGAGCTAGACAAAGATTGCTTAATTATTAATCGAATTGAAAACGGGCAATGGAGATGGAATTGGTCTAGGAACGATCTTGGAGTTCGTAACACGGCTTATTTTAGAGACTTATTGATCGAAATAAGTCGAGTTGACATATCTACGGTTGGAGATACTTGTATTTGGTGTTTGACTAAAAATGATATTTTTCCTGTTAAAGAAGCTCGTCGAGTAATTGATGATAAAATTCTCCCTTCTTTGGCGACTTTAACTTCATGGGATAAAACCCTTCCTCGTAAAGTTAACATTTTCATGTGGAGGCTTATGTTAGACCGGCTGCCCCATCGTCTAAACCTTTCATCTCATGGTTAAAAAAATATTATTTGCAAATCATTTATTTAAGTGGTAGAAAATATTTAATGACTCTAAAAGGTATTTTAAACATTCTCAATGGTTTGTTAAATAGGTTGATCATAATGCAACATAACAAACATATTAGTACCTTTTTTTGAAGCATGAGTAGACTCGAGACGTCGAGAGTGTTGATGAATGTATGCGTTAATGAGTTATGGTTACGCATAACTTGCACATTTTACGTTATGTATTACAAGTTACTTGTTTAGTTTAAATATCATAATATTTGTACTAACAGTTTCCTTCCTAGTTTTGTTTGTAATCTTGTGCTTCTAGTGCTTTGCTAGTTGCCTTTTTTATATTTTTTATCAATTTGTCGTTCAAAAAAAGATGGATATTAACAAGTGAGGGACTTGTTAGTACGAAAACCAAACTTGTAGGGTGCTTGGTTGTAGACTGATCACAACTAGAAAAGAAGGAGGGGTTCGAGTGTTGTTTCTAGCAAACTAGAGGAGACGTCGTATAGTAGCTTGAAGACCAAGTTATTGAACTATATAATGACCCCTGTGGGATCATTATATGAGACGCCACATAACAATTACTATAATCTATATTCTGCTTTTCCTATGTTTGACGAAAAGAAAAATATTATCATGCACATGCATGATAGATTTATCCATATGTTTGTTTTAACCACATGTATGCATGATGTATGAAGATTGCCTTCTTTTGTTTGATCAGCTGCAATGGAAAACCTAAAAGGGTTTGTTGTTCGATTGACCCTACTCAAGAAACAAGAACACCGTGTTCTGTTGTTTATTCGTGAAGAAAGCACTAGCATTCTAGCGCATCTCTGTGACGTGTAGTGTGAGCATACCATAGAGATTATCTACTTTGGTAACTTGTTTATGTTTCGTGTACTTTAAAAGAACACATACGCGTGTTCACAATCTTTCGTTGTTCGTTTGCAATTAGTTAAAAGGTACGCAAATCCTATTTATGTTTATGTTAATTATATGCATCATATGAAATCTATATCCATTGCATAACTCGTGTAATAATACTTATGTTAAATTCCAACAGTGGCATCACGAGCCATCGTATAGTGTAGGTAATTTCATAAAAAGCGTAAAATTCGGTATATAAAACAGTTTCTTGTTCTTTAATTTTAATTAAGCCATTTGGGCGGTTTTTCTTGCAAAAAGATTCAATCTTTATGGTTGTTAAAATTAATTAGATGAAATCCTAGGTTGTATGAAATTTAACGTGTTAATATCGATATATTATTTGTGATCATTGGTCGGTATTTAACTTGTATACTATAAATTTATTGGTTAATTGATTATTTGTGATGGACACATGCATGTTTGCCATGGATAATATGATTTGATATATGATATATGCTTTCTTGAATTAATTGTTAATTGATTTACATGCAAATCGTTGATTAAAGTATAATAGACACATATTAAGTAGTTTTTTTAGTTCTGGTTTGAGTGACACCCGGTCACTAAAAAATTCGTAATTTATTCATATTAAGTCGAAAAATTATGAACTTTTTATGGTAGATCCACGACTCAGTATGCTACAACTTTGTAGCTTACTGCTAAGGTTGGGGAAGACTCCTTCCTTGTCTGGTCGGGGCCTGAAGTTGGGTTAAATAAATAATCACCTTTATGTGCTATCTTACATTTTTTATATATAAGTGGATATAAGAGTGATGACTCATCCACATAAATGCCACATAATCACCAAAGAATGCCACCTCACCCACAATTAATGCCACATCATCATTTTGTAATACCATGTCATCAATTTTTGATCCACCTAAGCAACCAACAAAGCCACATAGGCATTTATTTATCCACGTATGCATCCTGCAAAGCTGCAAATAAATTCGTAATAAAAATGCTATGGCAAGACTCCAACTCAAGATAATGCATAAACAGGCAAATGCCTAAACCACTAGAGCAGCCCCCAAATTTGTGATTACATTTGAAAAAATACAATAAACATTTATTTTGAATTAAATACCGTGATTTGTTATGAAAGGAAATAATTATACCCATTTAATTGTCTAAAAAAGGCTGATTGTGATGGAAACCACTATAATTTTGGAAACCACAACTATGTCAAACCACCTCACTGCCTTGAATATGTGTAAAAAAACCCATCGTATTTAATTTAAAAAATTTTAATTTAGGTTTGAAATTTAAAAAACCCCACCGTAACAAAATAAGTGTAAAAAATACAATAAACATTTATTTTGAATTAAATACCGTGATTTGTTGTGGAAGGAAATAATTATACCCATTTAATTGTCTAAAAAAGGCCTATTGTGATGAAAACCACTAATTTTAGAAACCACAACTATGTCAAACCACCTTACTGCCTTGAATATGTGTAAAAAACCCCACTGTATTTAATTTAAAAAACTATAATTTAGGTTTGAAATTTAAAACCCCACCGTAACAAAATATGTGTAAAAAAAAGTCATCTATGAAACACTGCCTTGAATAAACGAATCGAATGATTAAAGACCAAAATAAACGCATATAAGTGGCAAGAAAATAGGGATTTCCAAGTCTAGCACCAATTAATAAGGATTTTAAAAACCACCGATCTCACACAATTTTCATTATTAGTTTAGGTTTGAAACATATTCACAATGCTAATCTCACCAAAATAAAAATCAAAACTTCATCAATCAACAACCAGGTTTGTAAATTCGTTATTTTTTAAAAGCAATTTCAACCCTAGATGATATACGCTTCATTTTTGTTTATCCTTAATTTTTATTCTTGATCTAAATTTTAAATTGATTGATTTATTTGATCGGATTTTATTAGGATGTATTCATGTGATCTCAAATAACAATTTTTGGGTTGATGATTCAAAGGTCGAATTGACGATGTACAATCAAATATCATTAAGGGATGTTTCATCACGAACTTGATGCAGTTGTTTCATTAGGAAAATAAGAATGATGTTATGGCTTTAAATGACCTCTGATTCGAGCCAGGGTAATGGCACAAGAAAAACGGTTTGATATTTGTTAAGGTGCTTATTTATGTTGCCATTTTTTTGTAGATAACTGGTTTTTATGATTCATGCTATTCTTTTATGTTGAATTGCTGGCTCAACAGTTGAACAAGGAATACCTTTGATACAATATAATGCCATGTCCTGAAAACTTTGTCTGAGATAGCTGAAAAAAGAAGGCACTTAAGAAACATATATTGGAATGCCTACTGGGCAGGTATAATTTCATGGCGATTACACCTTTTTATATTATTCAATATTTTATTTTGAAAATGTATACACCTGTAGAAATGAAAAGCCTTCTCAAAAGGGTCAATCTGATCTAGGGAAAGTATATGTACGCGAGTTTGATTCCAAGAACAGTCTTGACAATGTAGCTTTATTATATCCTTAACTTTTCGACCATGTTTCTACTGCATTTTTATAATTATGCAGAAACTACTGTGATATGTAGAGGACGCATTTTTATAAATCCTATTGCATTTGGCAATGTAGGATACTAGGATTTATTTTAATCATCTTGGGTTATCATGTTCAGAGTGACTTGTGGAAGACTTCATCAGATCATGTAGAGGATATCTTCCATATACGTAAATACCAGGTATGTGACAACCAAACTTGAACTTCATTTGACAAAAGAACTCCATTTTCACAAGTAGTATTAATCATGAACTCCATTTTCAGAAAAAATATACAAAATCCTTGGCATTAAACCTTAGAGATCTTCAAAATGTGTACAGGAAAGCTGGACTCTTGAATCCTCAAAGCTAAGAGCAAAGACTAAAATTCTTGAAAGGAACATACGGTAGTGTTTCTGTATAAATATTCAATAGTAATCATATAACGTATTATAAAACGTGTTACTGTTCACAGCTTACTGTTATATATAATCTGAAAATTTTAGGCATTATGGTGGGGAAGACCTAGAGCTATTAAGCCTTAGAGATCTTCAAAATGTGGAGCAACAACTAGAGACAGATCTTACGCAAATAAGAAAAAAGAAGGTAAGTGGATCAGATATTTCGTCCTTTATGGTATGAATATGAAAACTATTGCTCAGTCATTATCCATTGATTTATGTAGAACCAACTCATGCACAACTCTTTCTTCAAAATGTACAACAACAATTAAGAGAATTCGAGGCATGAAATCTTAATTTACAATGTTAGGTTACAGGAAAAGAAGTTACAAGAACAAAACAACTCACTGTCCAAGAAGTACATCGTAACTCTAAATTAAGTTTCCAACAGTTGCAATTTGGGAAGATAAAGTAATGATTTAAGTGTTTAAACTGGTAT
>BQNB010207681.1:0-10461 GCA_026074375.1 Tanacetum coccineum
TTAGTAAATCACAAGAAAAGTTTCAAGACACTTACAAGAATGAAGAACAAGTAGAGAAATCACAAAATCTATACCTCAAACGTAACGTATAAAAGTCAAAAATAATTGTTGAAAAAGTTTAAAATATTGACCTGGAATTTTTGGGGTGTGACATTCTTCCCCCGTTAAAAGAGCTTTGTTCTCAAAGCTTAAGACGTGGACTAAGGGTTAATGAAAACATGAGGGTACTTTTTCTTCATTTGATCTTCACGCTCCCAAGTAAACTCGAGCCCTCATCTCGAATTCCAACGGACCTTCACGATTTGAATGCGGCTTTTCTTTAGCCGTTTAACTTCTTGATCCATAATTTCAATCGGTTCCTCAATTAAATTAAGCTTGTCATCAATCTGGATCTCATCCAACGGAATAGCTAGTGGTTCGTCTACGAAACACTTCTTCAAATTGGAAACATGAAAAGTGTTATGAACTCGACATAATTGCGTTGGGAGTTCAAGTTGATAAGCAAGTGTTCCTACTTTTGCAAGAATCTTGTAAGGTCCAATATAGCGAGGGTTCAGCTTCCCCCGTTTGTCGAAACGTATCACCCCTTTCCATGGAAACACTTTTAACATTACCTTATCTCCAACCTCAAATTCTAATGGCTTACGTCTCCTATCGACGTAGCTTTTCTGTCTATCTCGTGCAGCTTGAATACGCTTTTTGATCTGAATGATCTTCTCAATTGTTTCATGAACAATTTCCAGACCAGTGAGCTGAGCGTCTCCAACCTCAGCCCAATAAATAGGCGATCAACATTTTCGGCCGTAGAGAGCTTCAAACGGTGCAGCTTTGATACTAATGTGATAACTGTTGTTGTAAGAAAACTTCACCAAAGGTAGGTGTCTATCCTAACCTTTCCCAAAATCAATCACAAAATCACATAGCATGTCCTCCAAATTTTGGATGGTTCTTTCACTTTGACCATCAGTCTGTGGATGGTAAGCCGTACTCATATCCTATTGAGTACCTAGGGCTTAGTTCAGCGACTTACAGAAATGAGATGTGAACTCTCTGTCTCGATTAGAAATAATCGAAACTGGCACACCATGTCGCGAGGCTACTTCCTTCAAGTATTGTCTCGTCAGCTTCTCTATTGAGTCAGTTTCCTTCATTGGTAAGAAATGAGCAGATTTTGTGAGTTGGTCAATAATTACCCAAATTGTATCTTGACTAGACAACGTCTTTGGCAACTTAGTAATGAAATCCATTTTAATGTTCTCCCACTTCCACATTGGGATCATAGGTTAAACCAACAAACCAGATGGTTTTTGGCCTTCGGCCTTGACTTTGGCACATGTCAAACATTTACTGACGTAGGTGGCAATTTCTGCTTTCATATTCGGCCACCAATACATTTTCTTTATATCTTGGTACATCTTATCCGATCCAGGATTAATTGAATATTTTGACTTATGGGATTCATGCATAATCAACTCTCTTAAGTTACCTCGACAAGGTATCCAACTTCTCTAATTCAAGCATAATGTTCCATTAGTACGTTGCTCTAGCTTCTTAATCATACCACACAGATCTTCGGTTCCAAAATTCTTTTCCTTTCTCACCTCAACCTGAGCGTTTAAAATTTACGTAGGTGATGACATCAAATAACGTCTATTTTATAGCATCATTTATCCCATGTTATTAACCCATTTTGTATAGTTATTGCAAAGATTTGTTACTTAATCGATTATATTTAAGAATTGTAGTAATTATGGAGTAATTGGTGAAAGATAGCAAAAGGCGCGCATTATGGAGCTTAAATGAAGATATTTTGAAGATTACTATTCTGAAGACCAATATGCCATATCCATCAAGGAAGATACGGCTCATCCGTGCCTGCACTCACCAAAGACCACAGAGGAATAAGCTCAATACGTCGTATCCAGAGAGACTTAATACGCCGTATTCAAAATATGGAATCAATATAATATTCTGGAAGATATCAAGCGTGGTCCCTACTCCAAGAAATCCCCAATACGCCGTATCCAACACTTGGATACGCCGTATCAAACGACTTTGCATATCTTATAAATAAAAACTCAAAAACAGTTTTTAAGTTGCTAAAATCATATTCTCGATACCTAAACCAAAAATTCGATTTTCAGAAAGAAAAAAATGCAGAAAGGACGAGCAACGTTATCAATTCATCAGGAGACATCGTGTTATTCACCGTAATACTTTGAGTAATCGATCGTTTTTTTTATCATTCATCTAACTCGGTTAGTTTACCGTATGTCTAAATAATTCTCTTGGTATTGATTATTTAATGACGTTGAAAGCTAAACCTTTGGGATATTAGCCATTATTATAAAGATCTGAATGTTTGGTATTTGTTTATCTCGATTTCCAGGATTTTCTCGTTGAATGCTTGTTTATGTGATCAATTTATACTATGTTTACAAGCCGTTTTGTATGCGACCTATCATTCAACTGGATCTAGTGACACGGACCAAGTAGATCTAGAGTCTGGGATAGCTCTCTATATAGTAATTTATACATCTAGAATAATAGTTACACAAATATTATCCTTCTAAATCTGTGTCTAGGATACACTTCGGGCTTAACTAGTTAATTGGATATTGCCGATGGTTTATTGATCGTGTTGACTAGCAGGTGACCTAGATAATTCAACAAGTAACATTCTGATTCCATTGGATAGTTAGACAAGTGGACTACTAGTGTATAAATTGCCATTAAGCAATAAGTGGGTAAAGTCTCTATGAGCTAGGGTTTAACAAGATCACTATTGCTTTAATCCCTAAGATAGATTATAATCAGCAAATAAGGATGCTTTATGCGGATGCTTTAATTGTGACAGAATTAATGTGTCTAGGTCTTAGGATGATGTAACGCCTAAGTCTTAAGAATGATATGCCACCCCGAGAGAAGAAATCATTGCACTTAATAAACAAACCAACATTCTAATCGGATTAATAATGGTTAATACAGTTTTCTTATATTTGGCTCGACCGCTCTTTTATCTTTTGTTTATTTGCTTGCATGGGTTAAAGTGCCTTGAATTGATTGAAGTCACCAACCAAACCATGCTAGTCTCTCAAGCTGAAAACCCCTTTTTCCCAATAGAATTAGGATTAGGACTGATATAGGTTTAGAATAGGATAGAATTAACATAGATTAGATAGCCAATATATTAATTAAATTGATAGATTTAACCTCGCTTCAAGTGTTTGACACCCTACTTACCACGAAACTACTATCGATCGGGTACACTGCCCGTTAAAGTGTTGTTTTTGGTTTAGTCGGCAAAATTTAAATTTAAAACTTGAATCAATAAAATATACACCACACAACGACACATCAAGTTTTTGGCGCCGCTGCCGGGGAGTGAAAATTTATCTTGATTTTTATTTGATATTTTGGTTTTTAGCATTAGATTAGATCTAACCCTTAGGAGTAGTGTAATTTAGATTAGTGAATATTCTTGTATATTCTTGTATATTCTGTAATATTTGTATATTTGTCTTTAATTGTTTTCTTGTATATATTTGTGTTTAATTGTTTGCGCATTTAATTATTTTGCTAATACACTGTTCTGGTCGATAGCTGAATACTGCGTATCTACTTCTATCGGATATGGCGTATCCAACTTTTTGTCTAATACAGCGTATTCATTCAAACAGATTAATATGGCATATTCACTTCTATTGAATACGGCGTATTCACTTCTATTGAATACGGCGTATCGATCATCTGATAAAATTCTTTTCCATTCTCGGACTTAAAACCCGAATTTTTTTAATACCTTTCTCCCGCTGGTTCTACTGATAATTTTCTAGGTATTTTTTAGTAAGAATGACAAAGGTTATCAAAGGAGAGTTCGATAAAATTAAAGATGTTAATGTCGAAGATGTTTCGCTTACTTGTGATACATCGCTTGAAGCTTTCAACAATGAAGTCAATCGATTAAGTGGAATGGATGATGATCTATTCACATATGAAGTTGAAGTTGCTAACATCCCATGTGACTCGAAAATGGATAATGATTCGGAGCATGAAGCTGATGATGATATGGGATATGATCCGTCTGATGTTGCATTTACTGAATGGTTGGGATCGAAGTTTTTTAACAACAAGACAAAGGATTATTATACTATGAAAGCATTATGGATTTACTGGATTAGAGGAGGTGATGAAGTTGAGCTCACAAATGAAGAATTTTCTAATAATGAAGATGAAGTTGCTGAAGTCTTTAGGATTGACACTAATATATTTGATTTTGAAACACATATGTGCAAGGCATTCAAAGAGTTTAACTATCTTTTACAAATCGATCCAGACTTACTTACTAAGGACACTGAGGGATTCAAGACCTATGAAGATTACAAGGATGATTGGATCTATGAATGGAACAAGGACGTACTATGTGTAGATGAGAAGCCATGAATTAACGCTGGAGTTTGGACCAAACCCACACCAGTTAAACATACTTGCAAGCCTTTCAACTATAAGACTGGATGTTTGGAATGGCCAACATGTAGTTGGATGAATGATGGATACTGTAATGGAGGAAACTTACTAGGAACTTACATTATTAGAAACCAACTCCATTATCAGGATTACGAGTTGTACAAGGCTTTGGAAGATAGTGAACTTAAAGATGATGCTTTAAGAAACAAAGCTATCATGGAAGGATTTATCAAAGAAGATGATGATGAGTCACGTTACGAACAGATAAGACGATGGAACAAAAATGCAAACTACGATGATGCTTATGAGACAAATCATGGAGATAATAAGAGTAAAGAATTATGTGAAGTGCATGAACTGTCGGTGTGCAAAATAAGAAGATATATAATGATCAAATATTCGTTCAATAATGATGAAGAGTATGTTGCTGTGAAAGAAGACTAATACGACGATCTTACTTCTGAAGACTGTATTATATTGATTTCATTATTATCATTGTCCTCATCCAATTTTAAATCATTGGGATGAATAACAGAAAGGGAATAGATCATTAAAGTACAGAATGTTTTGTTCCTCTTCATCATATTCGGGCAATGATGTCTCATTATTTAAATTAAATTTATCGATATGTTGAGGGTTTAAGGTCCGTTCAGTTAATAAATCTGATTTAGACCTTTGAGCATCATTGTAAACAATGGCTGGAATTCCTTTCCAGAAATCTTTACAGAAGTCTAAATCATCCAATATAACTGTCGAAGGCTCAGGTGAAAGGAATTGAAGGCAAGACTTTTTTATCATTTTTTGAATCCGTTTTTAAATCGTTGACAAAAATCATTTTATAAGAAAATAAGTTTTTGTCATAAATTATTGTGTAATCCTCATCATCGGATTCGTCAAATGATATTCTAAAGTCGATTTCATCATTGACAGGAGTACTTACTTGAGATTTGCACTGAAGTGCATCATGTGGTGCAAAGGCATCGTTAATGATTATAGCTGGGAATTCAGCTTCCACAGAGCTAAGTTCATGAAGATCGTCATCAACCCTGATTTTCCCATATGTAGCAGTTTGCCAGTTAAACACCCGACCACGCCTACGAGCTTTTTCTTCTTCAAGCTTGATATATTCTTCCATAGTCATGTTAGGATCATCCATCCTGAAATAAACTTACTAGAAAGGCAGTTAAATAACCAATACGTCGTATCACACAAACACAATAAACAAGAATACAAATTACTCTAAACTACTCTATTCCTAAGGGCTAGATCTAATCTAATGTTAAAAACCAAAATAGCAAATAAAAATTAACTTTTATGCTTTTGTATTTATTATGACGTTTGAAGGCTAATACATTCGAGTATTAGCCATTATTATGAAGATTTGCATGTTTGGAATTTTTTATTAATTCAAGTTTTAAATTTATATTTTGTTGACTAAACCAAAAACAACGCTTTAACGGGCAGTGTACCTGATCGGTATAGTTTCGTGCAAGTAGGGATGTACGAACACTGGAAGCGAGGTTAAATCTATCCAATTCAATTAATAAACTTGGTTATCTAATCTATGTTAATTATACTCTATTCTAAACCTATGTGAGTCATGGTTCCTAATTCTAATGGGAAAAGGAGGTTTTTCAGCCTGAGAGACTGGCACAGTTTGGTTGGTGACTATAATCAATTAAAGGCACTTTAACCTACGCGAGCTAATTATCAAAGGATAAAAGAGCGGTCGAGCCAAATATAAGAAAACTGTATTAACCATTATTAATCCAATTAGAAAGTTAGTTTTTTTATTAAGTGCAATGATTTCTTCTCTTGAGGCGGCATATCATTCTTAAGACTTAGGCGTTACATCATCCTAAGACCTAGACACATTAATTTTTTAGTCAGAAAATGGTGATTAAAGGGGGGGGGGGGGGGGGGGGGGGGGGGGGGGGGAGGGGATAAAAAAAGGGGGGAAGGTAAGGAGTTATTATTTGTGGGGGGGGGGGGGGGGGGTGGGGTTTTTTTTGTGGGGGGGGGGGGGGGGGGGGGGTGTGGGTGGGGGGTGTGGGTTTTTTTTTTTTTTTGGGGGGGGGGGGTGGGGGGGGTTTTGGGGGGGGGTTGGTTGTTTTTGGGTTTTTTTTTTTTTTTTTGGGGTTTTGGGTATTGGTTCATGAATTTTTATGAAGTGGGAGTGGTGTTGTGTGAGGTTGTTTGTTTTGGTGTTATGTTTTAAATTGAGATGTTTATGTGTAATAGGTAAATAGTTGATTGGTGTGTATAGTGGTTTGAATAGGGAATTATTGAATTTTTGTATTGAACTTACTGTTGAATGATATTTTCACCTGAATCAACATGATAATAAACATGGCAATATCCAATTAACTAGTTAAGCCCGAAACGTATCCTAGACACAGACTTAGAAGGACAATATTTGTGTAACTATGATTCTAGATGTATAAATTACTATATGGAGAGTTATCCCAGACTCTAGATCTACTTGGTCCGTATCACTAGATCCAGTTGAATGATAGGTCACATACAAAAGCACGTAAACAAGTATAAATTGATAAACATAAACAAGCATTCAACGATAAATCAAGAAATCAAGATAAACAAATACCAAACATTCAGATCTTCATAATAATGGCTAATACCTGAAGGTATCAGCCTTTAAATGTCATAATAAATACAAGAGCAATTATTTAGCCAAGGTAAACTAACCGAGTTAATGAATGATACCAAAAACTGAACGATTACTAAAGTATACGGAATTATACGTTGTCTCCTATGGAATTGATAACGTTGCTCAACCTCTTCTGCTCTTTTTCTCCTCTGAAATCAACTTTTGTCGTTTAGGTATCGAGAATATGATTTAGCACACTTAAAACTCATTTTTGAGTTTTGTATTTATAGGGTCTGGAAGTCGGTTCAATACGGCGTATCCAAGGATTGGATACGGCGTATTAGGGGGTTTCTTGGAGTAGGGACCACGCTTGATATCTTCCAGAATATTCACATACTATTTATTAAATATGGCGTATTGAGTCTCTCTAGATACGGCGTATTGAGCTTTATTCCTCTATGGTCTTTGGTGAGTGCAGGCACGGATACGCCGTATCTTCTTTGATGGATACGGCATATTGGTCTTTAGAATAGTAATCTTTAAAATATCTTCATTTAAACTCCAGAATGCGCGCCTTTTGCTAACTTTCACCAATTACTCCATAATTACTGCAATTCTCAAATATAAACGATTAAGTAACAATTCTTTGCAATAACTATACAAAATGGGTTAATAACATGGGATAAATGATGCTATAAAATAGACGTTATTTGATGTCATCAATGGCAAAGATTCAGGAGGTTCTACACGTCATTGATGACAACTTTAGACCTACCTATGATATTGAGCAATTGAAACAGGTACCAATTGACAACGAATATAATGTGTTTGCCAAAGACAGACAACATTCTAAGCAACCTGAAACCATTAATGACACATATGTGATGGAAACTGTTGATAGTAATGTCATTCCTGATCACTAAGATATGTGAAATTCGAGGATGACCAGAATGCTGATGAAAATGATGAAGATGAGCGTGTTGAGCTTGCTAACTTAATTGCTAATTTAAAACATGATATTGATGAAAATAAAAATATTCAAAAGCAATTAAGGAAAGCAAATGCAACACTCACTAATGTGTGCATAAACACACATCATTTATACCCCGGAAAACGCTTTAAATCAAACTAATAACCATAAAATATGATAAAATATATTGCAAATATGTTTGGAATGCGTTATTATGTCTTGCAGGTACAAAGGATTGAAAACAAAGCAAAAACGATAACTTTCGGGTGACTTTTGATGACGTTTTCATGTTTATCGAGATTCAAACGAATCGGAAAAATCCCCCAAGCACTCCATTAAAAAGAGCATAAAATTACGAGTCTGTCGGTACCTTACTTCCTTTTTAAACCTTTTTTAATTGAACCGGGTAGATTCCTTTTTGAACCTTTTATTAATAAAAACCTGGTTTAGTTTTATTAAACCTTATATAACAAATATTTCACAAGTATAATGAATCAATGCTCGAGCAGAAATGGAAAAGGGGGTTAACCCTGGAGCTTGGCATGCTTGTGGTCATGGGTTTGAATCCGAGCTGAAGCTGGGTGAGATATATTTCTCACATGCCACGTGGCCTACTCAGGTGGTGCCACGTGGCGACCCGACCTGATCCACGACCCAACCTGGCCCATGACCCAATCCAGACCCGGTCTGTTGACCACCGTTGACCGGTTGTCTGGTGGTGGTTGACTGGTGGTCCGTCGCCGTTGACCGGTGGTTGTTGATTGGTGTTCCACCGCCGTTGACCGGTGGTTGACCGCCGCTGACCACTGTCATTGACCGATGGTTGACTGCTGTTGACCACCCTCGTTAACCATTGTTGACCGGTGTTAACTAGACTTTGACCTGCCATGTCAGCAATGACGTGGCAGTGGGGCCCACATGCCACGTGTCACCACTCAGGTGGTGACACGGGGCTTTACTAATGATTGGATACGAGGTACTGTGTAGGTGGCAGCTGGACTAATCAGGAAGTGACACATTTCACTGACTAGTCAGAGGTACAAGGTTCTAGAATCCTAGGAGGGCGTTAATGGTAAATGATTGCCAATGATTGGCTCATTATGGCTGCGTTGAATCCAAGCAAAGGATGTATGGCTGAGAATTGATTTAATGTGCTGGCAAGGTGGCGAAATAAGTATTATACCCCTCCACATGGGTTGTTAAATACCAAGACCACAAGCAGACGCAAATCATTCTCTTTTCATTATTTTTCTTTTCATTTTCACATAGTGTAGGATTAGTTTTAGGAGTAGGAGTAGATTAGTTAGCTTATTTTTATGTTTTGGCTTATTGTAAAAGCTTTTAGCTTATTGGATCTACTTATTATAATGGCTTATTTTGATTAATGAAGATGCTTTTTGGTAAAGGTTGGTGTTATTTTTAGCTTGTTTCTTTTGCTTATTCTCTCATCTCTTTTTCTTTCTTTTTAGCTTATTTTCTAATAAGCTCTTTTAGCTTATTTATTTTTAGATCTTAAGCTTATATTCGAATAAGCTTTTTTATAGCTTATTTCATCTAAGCTTATTTTATATTCATGTTTATTTAAAGCTTTTCGAGTAGGCTTATATTAGCTTATTTTAATTGCTTATTTTCTTTATTCTAGCTTATTGTTATAGATCCAATCCTTAAATATACCCGTCTCTCATTCACTTTTCGGAGTCGAACACCTTAGTTTCAGGTGGATTTGGATCTATTTTTAGCTTATTTTCTAAGTTTGTCTTTTTAGCTTAAAGTTTGTTGCTTTTTATTCTAGCTTATTTTTATTAGATCTAAATCCTTAATTATACCCGATTCCCATTCACTTTTCGGAGTAGAACACCTAGGTTTTGGATGAATTTAGATTTAAAGTTTTCATCTTTTTATTAGCTTATTAGATAAATCTTATTTTATTAGCTTATAGCTTATTATATTGTTCATCTTAACCCTTGTTTGTTTTAATGTTGATGAAATCTATCCAACACTTAGGCGAGGAGCTTATGGGTCTTATAAGCTTATTTTACCACTAAAGTTTTAAGCTTTTTAAGATTTTACTTAGCTAATTAGTGAATAAAGCTCATAACTTTACTAGCTAAGTAGTTATATAAAAACTAATAAAGTTTTAATCTTTAATGTTTAATTAAGTTTATAAGATCGGGTGGTTTAAATTCGTCTCCATTTTCTTTAATCGGGTTCTACTTTCTTTTCTTTTTCTCTCCTTAGTAGTAGTAGTTTATTAATTAGCTTAAAATGTTTATGTTTATTGTTGCTAGCTTAATTAGTATGATTAGTGAGTAGTTTATTTATGAGTGTTAAGTGATTGTGATTAGTGAAATAAGTGTGGAAAAAAATGATTATTGGTTAATAAATTTTAGATTATTTAGATTAGTGTTATGGTTAT
>BQNB010207682.1:0-10461 GCA_026074375.1 Tanacetum coccineum
AAACATGTAGGAAGTAAATGGTTGTTTAAAATTAAATACAAATCTACAGCTGAAATTGAAAGATATAAGGCTAGGCTTATTGCCAAAGGCTTCAGCCAGGGGGAGGGATTTGATTACTTAAAAACTTTTAGTCCTATTGTTAAGATGTCTAGGGCTGAGCAAAGCAACCCGAAAACCGACCTGACCTGACAAACCGACCGAAACCAGGCCGAACCGAACCGAGCTTATTTGGTTTGGTTTTCGATTTTGGATATGTATTTCGGTTTAGTCGGTTCGGTTCGGTTTCGGTTCGGTTCGGGTCAAAACCGAAACTTAGTCGGTTCGAACTACCTAAACCAAACTGAACCGACCTTATTCGGTTCAGTTTCGGTTTATATAGTGTATACTCGGTTCGGTTCTCGGTTGGCAAATTTCCCTTATTCGATTTCGGGTCGGTTTTGGTTTTTGTCGGTTCCGACCCAATGCTCACCCCTAAAGATATCTACTGTAAGATGTATGCTTAATGTGGTTGTGTGCAATAACTGGGATTTATTTCCGCTTGATATTAATAATGCTTTCTTATATGGTGACTTAACTAAGGATGTTTATATGACTTTACCTTCTGGCTTTGATAATCGAAAGTCCAAAGTGTGCAAATTAAATAAATCTTTATATGATCTTAAGCAGGCTCCTAGACAATGAAATGTTAAATTGACTATGGCTCTTAGTAAAAATGTTTTTGTGCAATCTAAATTTGATTATTCCTTGTTTACTAAGAGATCTGGTGATGTGTTTATTGATCTTTTAATGTATGCGGATGATATTGTGATAACTAGGAACAACTTGTCTGAAATTGAAAAGTTTAAACTATTTTTAAAATCCAAAGTTTCAAATAAAAGATTTGGGAAAACTAAAATACATTCTTGGAATAAAAGTTTAGGATAATAAAGATGGAATATGTTTAAGTCAAAGGAAGTATAGTCTTGAACTTCTTTATGAATATAGGTTGTTAGCTGCTAAGCATGTTGATACTCCATTAACTGAAAATACCACTCTTAATCATATTGAGTTTGATTATGACAAAATGCTAAGAGATATTAGGAATTATCAAAGACTTGTAGGAAAGTTGATTTATCTTACTAACACAAGACCTGATATTTTTTATGTTGTGCATTGCTTAAGCCAGTTTATGCATGCACCTCTTGAGTCTCACTTAGATGTTGCCTTAAGAGTCTTAAGGTACCTTAAAGGCTCTCCAGGCAGTGGAATTCAAATTAATAAAAATGATAATCTTAAGCTGAGAGCTTATGTTGATTCTTACTCGGCTAGATGTCCAGCTACTAGAAAATCTGTTTCTGCATATCGTGTTTTTCTATGTGATTCTTTGGTGACCTGGAAAAGTAAAAAAGCAATATACTTTATTCAGGTCATCTGCTGAGGTAGAGTATAGAAGCATGGCTTCTACTACATGTGAAGTAATCTGGCTGTCTAATTTGTTGGGTAATATGGGAGTTAAGGGTTTGTTTCTTGTTGTTTTGTACTATGACAATAGTTCTGCCTTGCAGATTGCAGCAAACCCAGTTTTTCATGAAAAATCCAAACATTTTGAGATTGATGTGCATCTGGTTAGAGAAAAAGTTGTCAGTGGTGTTATAAAAACTGAGAAAACTCATACATCTCAGCAAATTGCTGATATTCTTACTAAAGCATTGGATATTAGGCAACGTTCTCTTTTGTGTGAGAAACTTGGTCTTTTGGATATGTTTAAAGTTTAAAAGCTTAAGGGAAGGTGTTAAAACTATTCAAACTTTTCTCAAAATAAGTACAGGGGTCAGTTATGTCATATTGTTATTCTTTTTAACACTAACTTTTATGTTTAGTGTGTGTTTGCTATTTTGTGTATTATGCAGAGGCTAAGAGTGCCAATTGTTGATTCCCTCTTGGGCTACATATACTGAAGGTAGATCTAGGGTTAGATACCTTTTGACTCCATAATCGTTTTCATCTCTCAAGCTCTTAAATCTCTCTTTCTTGTTCATTGATCAATTGTATCGATCTTATTGTTCTTAGTCTTATACATTTGTGTATTGATAATCATTTGTTGTGATTATTTGTTTTTTTCTTTGTATTGTAATCATACTCTCATTAATAGTAAATCAATGAGTGATTGTTGGTTTGCTAATACTTTGTATAATTTCTATAAAAATAAATTTAAAAAAATAACACACAAATCAAACCATTTTTTCATTCTAGTAGCAGACCGAATAAATGAAAATGTGAGGGGACGCATTTGTTGGGTTGTCTCATAGAAGGGGGTGCGTTGATTTATGGTAGACCGACCGCACCCGATGGTTGCACTACTATTAGTCTATGAAATTTTGTAGCTAAAAGATAAGAGTGTTTTAAAAGAAAAGAAAAATAGAGCATAAGTATGAGTAAACAAATAAAAAGAAAAATGAATGATGGAAAATTTGCTGACCCCGCGTAAAGTTGGGACCCAGTACTTGATCTCATTTGATCTGGTCCATGCATAAAAGTGGGTCCGTTGAGTGATTAGTTCTTGTTTTAGAAATTTGTGCAGAATTTAATCTGGTGTTTCATGAATCATGACCCATGTTTTATGCAAATGTTCTTTAAATAGTTTTCATACATTAAATATCTGAACTTGTTCTAGTAGCAACAGTTCAAAAAAAATCATAAACATATGAATATATAGTTATGAACATATTCGACACTTGGAGTTGTTGAGGAATAAATATTTCTTTATGAGTTGTACTGTAGTTATTACTCCTAATGCATAATGATATTGTTTTCATGTCTTAGAGTGTCCGTATGAAAATGAATATAATACTTCTTCAAATACGATTAAGTTCTATGCAAGTCCTTGTTTGGATAAGCAAATGTAAATAAGGATCCTACTATCTTTTTTTACTAGGTGGCATTAACATGTACTATAATAAGTTGTGGGAGAAAAGTTCCACGTGGTCAAAAAAAAGAACAAACCGCTTCATCTTATCCATCCATTTTATTTTCATCTAATGGTTTAGATTAATTCTTATTTTAATTTAATTAAAAAACCCACTTTCACCCTATTTTTTAAAAATTAAATATCTCACAAACCGTTAATCGTTACGCAAAACGAAACATACCATCGCGACGAGAATTAAATCATCTTTCTATAGAGGGGCACTTCTATATACTTTCGACGAACTTTTTTTTCGATTTTTTTTCTCAGCCACGTCTGGAAAAATCTCTTGTGATTTCATAAAATCACATGTGATTATGATACAAATCTCATGTGATTTTTTCAGACGTGATTGAAAAAAAAATTCGAAAAAAGAGTTCGTCGAAAGTATATAGAAGTGCCCCCTATAGAAAGATAAAAAAATACTCGTTGTGATACTTTCGACGAACTTTTTTTCCGATTTTTTTTCAATCACGTCTGAAAAAATCACATGAGATTTGTATCACAATCTCATGTGATTTCATAAAATCACATGTGATTTGTGATACAAATCTCATGTGATTTTTTAAGACGTGATTGAAAAAAAAATTCGAAAAAAGAGTTCGTCGAAAGTATATAGAAGTGCCCTCTATAGAAAGATAAAAAATTACTCGTTGCGATACTTTCGACGAACTTTTTTTCCTTTTTTTTTTCAATCACGTCTGATAGTGATTGTGATACAAATCGTCATGTGATTTCTTTTCAGACGTGATTGAAAAAAAAAATCGAAAAAAAAAGTTCTTCGAAAATAGAAATATAAGTGCCCTCTATAGAAAGATAAAAAGTTATCGTAGCGACACTTTCTACCAAACTTTTTTTTTTTATCCGTTTTTCGATTTTTACTAATCACTCTGAAATAAATCACATGAGATTATGTATACACAAATCTCATAGATTTCAAAAAATCCCATGAGATATTTTCCTGACTCAGTGAATGAAAAAAAACTTTCAAAAAAGTTCGTCGAAAGTAAATATAGTGCCCCTCTATAGAAAGATAAAAAATACCTCGTCGCTATGGGGTGATTTTTTTTCGTTTAAAAAACGAATTTGGGATCGTTTGCTAGATATTTGAGTTTTTAAAAAAAAGGTGGAAAAGTGGATGATGAAAAAATGAGTGGTTAGGATTAACCCATATTTTTTTTTTTTTGCCCTTGTTTTTTGAGGATCTCAACTCTAAGTTGTGGACATCATAAATGTAAGCTAAAAGTTTAACGAGGGATTTGTGTATGCTTGTTTATATACGTAGTTGCTTTGCAATTTAGTTTTGACTATTAGAAGATAACCAAACCGTAGTTGCTGTTTCGCTGTCTTTTTACTATGCATTTTTAAGATATAAGCGTAGCATGCGGGGCGGTGTTTTAATTTTATCATAGATTTTTATTCATCAGATTTTGGGTAAAATATGTGTTAATGCATAGACTGCCACGCCGCGTTGAAGCGAGATTCGTCTTATTTTTTTTTTTTTTCTTATTTTGTATTTTGTGCGACTTTTTTTTCCTGTCGTATGTTTAAAACATTGTTTTTTATATGTGGCTATGTGTTTGACGTCTGTCTGTTGTTTTTTTTTTATCTGAATAAATCAATAAATTTGTAATTTTTTTCATTCTTATTTATGTGCTGATCAATTTTTCTTATTTTATTTATTATTTTGTGCTATAGTTCTTTTTTTTTATATGGGCTTATTTTGTTAGGTCTCATTTGTTATAGTACTCAATGTCGTGAAATTTTTTGTATATGAATAATAAAATATTATTTTTGTAATTTTATTGGTTTTCCTATGTTTGTGTCGGCAATTTTTATTCAAGTTGCCTAGTACAAGAAAAAAAAAAACCAAAAAAAAAAGAAAGTCAAATGGGTGCCCAAAGTTAGAGCCCAATGTGTCCGTTACTAAGCCACTTACGTAAAAAAAGTCAAACTCATTGTGGCCGGCCCAAGTTGGAGCCCAATGTGGCCGGTACTAAACTTTCTTTGAAGCAACTAACGGTTCAAATAACGACGTAGTTTTAATTCCATATATAGTATATTATCAAGCATGATACCCGCTTAGGCGTTTTGCTGCGGTCGTTGATTTATTTCATTGTAGGTGTGAGGCATTATTATTTTCTATTTTTGTTTATTTTATGTGTGGTTTATTTTTTCGTGCCTCATGATTTAATAGTTTGTTTTTTTTTTTCTTATATGTGGCTTAAGAGTGTGGGTCTTATGTTTAAAGATTCTTTTTTGGCTTACGGTTTTTTTTAATATAATTTTATGGGAACGTGGCGTTTTTTTTTATTGTATTATCTGTGTCTAGGGTTTATTTTTTCGTGTCCTCATGTTTAATAGTGCGGGTTAATTTTCCCCGCGTAAAAATTTTATTTTTTATTCTTTTCTATTTTTCTTTGTGCGGTTTATTTTATTTCGTCTCGATTTTTAATATGTTTTGTTTTTTTATATATGGGCTTTATGTGTGGGGATCTCATTGTCGCGGGTAATTTTTATCTTAATAAGTCTCTATATTTTTTTAATTTTTTTTTTTTCCTATTTTGTGTCGAGCGGTTTTTATTTAACATTGAGCCTAAAAAAAGAACCAAAGGATTTTGCCCAAATTTGGGAGCCCAAAGGGCCGAGCACTTGTAGCGATTTGAACAAAACTAATCGTCGTGTATTTATTCTAGGAGAGGCATTATTGTTATTTTTTATTTATTATTTGTGCGGTTTTAATTTTTCGTCTCTCATGTTGTTAATAGTTTTGTTTTTTTTTCTATCTGTTATGGGCTTATGTTTAAAAAAAATTAAAGGTTCTTATTTGGCTATACAGGTTTTTTTTAATATAAATTTATGGAACAAGGGATCATTTAAATGAGACACTCTTGCTTACTGCATGCGATATTTAATTGTATTTTGTGCGGGTTTATTTTTTCGTTCGTCTCATGTTTTAATAGTTGCAGGGACTTAAATTTTGCGTTAAAATTTATTGTTATATTCTTTTTCCTTCTAATATTTTATTTTTGCGGGTTTTATTATTTTTTCCGTGTCTCATGTTTTAATGTTTTTTTTTTTATATGGGCTTATGTGTTGGGCCTCAAGATTGTCAGTATTTTTTTTTTATCTGAATAAGTCAATATTTTTGTAGATTTTTTTTTTTTTAATATAATTTTATGGGAACATGGGCTTTAAATGAGAATCGCGCGTTACTGCAGGGCGTTTTTTAATTGTATTTTGTGCGGGTTTATTTTTTCGGTCTCATGTTTAATAGTGCGGGTTAATTTTTGCGTTAAAATTTTATTTTTATTCTTTTCTATTTTTTATTTGTGCGGGTTTATTTTTTCGGTCTCATGTTTAATAGTTTGTTTTTTTTATATGGGCTTATGTGTTGGGCCTCATGTTGCGAGTATTTTTTTATCTGAATAAGTCAATATTTTTGTAGTTTTTTTTTCTATTTTATGCCGAGCGGTTTTTTTTACATTGCCTACAAAAAAAAAAAAATTGCCAAATGGGCCGGCCCAAATTGGGAGCCCATTGGGCCGGTTACTGTAGCGACGCTGCCAAAACGGCAGCGTTTTATTCCAAATATAGTATATAGATATAATGGTTATATAAATTAGAACGAATTCAGTTTCTGACTATTTAGTTATACATGGTCTTCAAAGAAGAGCTAAAGATATCATATATATCTCCTAATTGACAGCGTAGCATTAAGAGATTAAGAGGTTCAAGTTTAAATCCCGTAGGATGTAACATTTTGAGGCCATATGCGCTAATGATTACCCAATCTTTAAAGCATCATGTACAAAAGAATGTATTACGTCATGTCACATAATTAATATTTCCTCTTTTGAACTCCTATATCATTCACACACTTTTGGGTCTCACCGTACCCAACAAAAACACAAACTCAACACAAAAACAATTTTTGATAAAAACAAACAAAAACTTTCATCTTTCACGTAAGCCATAGGCATCACTCACACATGGCGCACGGGGTATCGGTATGATGGCTTGGCTTTGGCTCAAACCAAAGACTTGCCACACGTGGGGCTGGCAATGAAGGAATGTGACCACGCCTTTGCTCTTGATTATAGGTCCTTTAGAACCAACGTAAGGTGTTAGATCTTAACATTTGCTGAAAATGTATGAAAAGCTACAATCGGCATAGACGATTAGAGAATATAGGTGGGTTCCCTGTTGCATGGCAGTTTTTACTCTAGGATTTTTTGACGAGTTTAGAAGTATTATCTACATATTTAGCCTTATGTTTAGAAATAACGAATCATAAATAGCTCTTGTAGGCTTTCTACACAAATTTTAATAGCCTATCCCGACATATCTATCTTTGTGTTTTAAGTACCGAGACAGCGAGACTTCATAACTAATTTCTTTAGTGCCTTTTAGGTGATTTGCTGTAGACACATATGTACAGATTTACCTTTTACTTATAAGTATTACGCCCTAGCTATACTCATATGCGCATTTCGTTGCATCCCTCAAAATAGTGACTTGTATGTTTTCGAAGGCAGAATACATCGTAAATGATCACATGGTTGCACTCTTTTAAGTTTTTTGTGGTTTATGTGTTTTATGCATGTATATGCACCTCTTCTTATATGCTTTTATTCGTGTGTGTGTGTGTGTGTGTGTGTGTGTGTGTGTGTGTGTGTGTGTGTGTGTGTGTGTGTGTGTGTGTGTGGTGTGTGTGTGTGTGTTGTGTGTGTGTGTGTGTGAGTTTGTGTGATGTGTGTGGTTGTGTGTGTGTGTTGTGGTGAGTGTGTGTGTTGTGTGTGTGTGTGTGTGTGTGTGTGTGTGTGTGTGTGTGTGTGTGTGTGTGTGTGTGTGTGTGTGTGTGTGTGTGTGTGTGTGTGTGTGTGTGTGAGTGTTGTGTTGTGTGTGTGTTTGTGTGTGTGTGTGTGTGTGTGTGTGTGTGTGTGTGTGTGTGTGTGTGTGTGTGTGTGTGTGTGTGTGTGTGTGTGTGTGTGTGTGTGTGTGTGTGTGTGTGTGTGTGTGTGTGTGTGTGTGTGTGTGTGTGTGTGTGTTGTGTGTGTGTGTGTGTGTGTTGTGTGTGTGTGTGTTTGTGTGTGTGTGTGTGTGTGTGTGTGTGTGTGTGTGTGTGTGTTGTGTGTGTGTGTGTGTGTGTGTGTGTGTGTGTGTGTGTGTGTGTGTGTGTTGTGTGTTGTGTGTGTGTGTGTGTGTGTGTTGTGTGTAGTGTGTGTGTGTGAGTGTGTTGTGTGTTGAGTGTGAGTGTGTGTGTGTGTGTGTCGTGGTGTGTTTGGGTGTGTGTGTGTGTGTGTGTGTGTGTGTGGTGTGGTGTGTGTGTGTGTTTGTAGGTGTGTGTGTGTGTTTGTGTGTGTGTGTGTGTGTTGTGGTGTGTGTGTGTGTGTTTATATATTGTGGGTTACCACGTACACCTACCGTTATGTCTTTAATATATGTTTTGCTTTTTGCGTGTGTTAATGTTTCTTTAAATTTCTCTAGTGAGTGTGATGACTATAGCCCCTTACATGTTATATAATTTGCGTTAAAATGCTAATGTAGACTCTATGGACAAAACTAGTTTGGTCCTCCATGGCTGACGGAACAACCACGAATTTTTGTGACTAAGTGTTAACTTTGTTAAAAAACTTCAATTTTTTAAATACGTCAATCCTTAAAATTGTGTTTGTAGTTTTGATAGCTTATCCAAAATATACCTAGTCACTTTGTGTTCAAGTTCCGATGTCTTTGTTTTTACACACAACCCACACATAGACATGTACAAGACCGGTTATTGACAACCGGTTTGGGTTTAAAAACCGAACCAGTTTTTAGTCAAAGGACTTAAACCAGTTTTGACAAAAAAAATCAGTTCGGTTCAGGTTGGATTTTGAGGGCTAAAATCTCAAACCGGTGGTAACCACCGATTTGGGTCGGTTTGTAACTAGTTTGGGTTAGATAAACCGGTTTTTAAACTCATTATTACATCAAATATAAAGTTGAAACACAAAGCTAAACTTCAACTTTTATTAAAACTTAATTGAGAGCTTCTTCGAGAGTGAGATCTTCTTCTTCGGCTTCGGAGGACGTAGCCTCGCTAGCAGCTTCATCTAGAGCGATTTCTTTATCAGAAAGTGATATTATCAAACCCGTTTCCACCTCGACAGCGTGTAATTGTTCTTCATAGTCTAGTTCGCTTTCAAGACTTGAAATGTGTTATATACGTTCGGCTGCGTTTAAGTGATCCTTCAAGAAAATACACATCTTCAAAGATGTCGGTGTGAGTCTTGTTCTTCGTATCGATAACACCCTGCCACTAATAGAAAAAGCGGATTCCGAAGCTAACGTAGAAGCTTGTATGCTTAGTCAATTCCTGGTCATGGCGGCTAGAACGGGAAATTGAGATTCCCTTCCTTTCCACCAACCCAAAATATCAAATTTTGTGAATTCTTCATGTCCCATAGTGTTTATCCAATCAGTTCTAATATGTATCACAAATTCGTTCGTCGATGATTGGTCACACCTTGCCCGTTTAGTGCTTTCTTGTCTTAATCTATAAAATAAGCCAAACATTAGATCCATGGTAGTATTTGTAGAAAACGATGAAGAAGCTGAACTCGTTGAAACATTTGTTGAACCATATTTATTAAAATAAACATTAAATAAATCTTAAAAACATTTGTTGAAATAATTTTTTGCATCTCTTGCAAAGAAATCGTTTCCAAATCCATAGAAATCTTTTTGATAAGTAGTTTACCCTGCTAATATTAAAGCATGAGTTCAATGCGGCGGCACAAGTAATTACAAGTGGAATTTCTTTGAAATATTTTCTAAGTTTCTATTTCATGTGTGCAACCATACATGCAAATAGTGGACCATTAAATTCGTATTCGCCTAATTTTAAACACATCATATAAATTTGGTTGAGTACCAAATGACTCGTGGGATAATAAACACCCGATAACAAAGTTGTTGCGTTTTTAAAAACTTTAAGTAATTCGGTAAATTTTTGAATAGTAAACCAATTTTGGGCCGAAAATGATGCACACACACACTCTTTGGCAAGTTCCTCATAAAAAACTTGTAAAGTATTTTTTTTTTTGCGTAAACCACATATAAACATTTTATAAGTCGAATTACATCTTATATGAACGTCCCGATTAGAGGTTAAACAAATGGAATCCGTCTCCCTACACAATATAATATATTGTTTATATGTAGCTTTATTCCCACAAAATATATCTTGTAACATTTTTTAAAGCGGTTTTTATTATACTTATTTCGGATTTCACTAGTCCGTCTTGCACAACCAAATTTATGATGTGTGCAACACATCGACTATGATAAAATATTTCGTTCAAAGGTGGTCGGTATTTTAGTATTAGTTTTTTGACAGCGTTTGTATTATTACCCGCGTTATCAAATGAGATTGAAAAAACCTTTTTTTAATTTATACTCTTTCATTACATCTCGTAACATAAGAAATAAATTTATACCCGTGTGAGGGTACTCAAAGTTTTCAAAATCAA
>BQNB010207685.1:0-10460 GCA_026074375.1 Tanacetum coccineum
TTTGAAGTATTGAGTGGAGTGTTGACCCATTTTAAGATATCCGAAGATGATCCAATGTTTCTGCCTGACATAGTCAAACGCGGCTTCAATCAGAAAGAATTGGACAACGTTATCGACCCAATGTTAAGGCAAGAATTTGAGAAATACCGTTCTCTGATAGGCAACCGGAGTGCAGAATACCTAAATATGTTTACAAATATTGCATATCGATGCTTTCAGGAAAAAGCAAAGGGTCGCCCGACAATGGCTGACATTGTGGAAGAACTGGAGAAAGCATACAAATATCACGTAAGTCTCTAAATATTCATGTTCCTATATAGTTAATTAAGTAAATGAGTAAATTGTATCCGTGATTCAGTTTTCATGATATTTGATACATTAAGTTGAAGCTGACGATGAATATATCCAAGCGCTGGGACGGATAGATCGGTTAGAATGTATTTCTTTTATAAATCTCATTGTTGTAGCAGCTTTCAATACATATCTGAACTTTGAACTTAAAAACATGAATCTGGATTATACTATACAGTTTTGATCTGATGTATATAAGTTGATTTTATTTTTGGGTAAAGGGTTTCCCCGGTAAATGCATTACACCAAAAAACGTTTAAGTACAAAAGATGTAAGTGAAGTCCTACATCACAGCCTACATGGGCAAACAAGAACGCACCATTTGTACTTGAAACCAAAAAACCCACATAAAATTGACATGTCAATATTATAAAACAACTACCACTAAGCAAACGCGACACAACCTAAGAACCAAAATAAAAGAAATTACATTGACTTATAAGAAATGCCAAATGAATCATAGATATCATCAACCATGTTCACTAGGAACATTCCCATGCTCTGCTACCTCCATCATCTCATCCATGTTTGCAAATTCCAACACATCCCTATCAATGTAGTGCAACTCCGTTTCAAGAGAGACAACTATGTTTCTCTCCGCTTTCCAACTCGACCAAATACCGGTCTTCCTGGGAGGAGCCTCCACATTCTTCCTTGTATCATCAACCAAGTCATCCATAAAATTATCATTATCTTCCTCAAGAGTAGAAAACGAATTAGAAACCGGAATACTAGACTCCGGCTTCACAACTGAACTATTGGGGCCATTAGTAGGCTTAGAAGTATTACCCAACACATAGTAGTTCCTGAAGCATTACAATCTTTAGCATGTTTAGAAGTAGTAAGACCCGCGCCATTTCCCGAAATAGTATTATGCTTGTTACCCTCATTAGAAGTACCGGGACCCGAACCGTTTCCAGACTTGGAAGTATTTCCCACACCCTTCGGCTCATATCGGATCTTAGACTTGAGTGGTTGTCCACCACTCTTATTACCATTACGGATAGTTTTCGAAGCATTTAAACGCTTGTTCCCTACCTCTTGAAAGCCATCATTGTCAACCGTTGAGGACGCAAGAACAATATTTCTACGACATTGATCAATCGAGTGACCAAAGATTCTACAGGAATGACACCGCAGAGGCTTCCACTCATATTCCACCCGTATTGTTTCTCTCGCATATATCCCGAACCATTAAGGCAAGGAATAGCCACAACCAATTCATCTTTGAATTCAAAAGTAACATCCAGCTCAATTAACGGACGTGCAAAATTAACACACATAGCACAAGTAAACGAGTCAAGCATGTTTGGATCACCAAGTTTAGTGGCAATAAAGCTCAACCCATCAGCATTAAAACCTCCCATTGGAACATTATGAAGTTTTACCCACACACCGGCACTTTTGTAAGATTCTCCTTTTGTAAATTAGTGTCCAACGAAAATTGTTTCAAAGTTATCAGAACATTATGGATGATCCATGGGCCGTTTTCTAAAACATCTTCCATACCTTTTTTACTATTAAACTTGAATAAGAATAAGCCATTTGAATTTCTCATTACCTTAGCAATACCATATAAGTTAATTTTATATACATAAAGGTTTGTTTTATCTTTTCCCAAACCTTTAAGTATATGATCCTCAATTGCAACTTACATAGACCACGCCAGCTATTCATTTATGTGTCTTAAAACATCTAGAGAATTATATAAAACTAGATGGTAAGAATGATATGTACTAATACTAGTGTCTTTTTAATGCCGTTTAAAATATAGCTGATATCTTTTTATTTCTGGATGGCTGCGTCTATCTATCAGGTAGAAAGTTTAGAACAAAGGCAAGAAGATGAAGACAACTCAAAGGTAATGAATCGTAACACTTACACAAGAATCATATCACTGCACTTTCTTCGGGTTTTGTTTATCATCGGCGTTCTAGAAATCTTGAAAGTTGTTGGCGAAAATTGAAAAAGAAAAAGGAGACTTTAGAGTTAAAGCTAAATGAAAATTGTTGTCTATAAGGTGGTAGTGGAGCCAAGATAATGTCATTTGATGACCGGAGTATGGGACGTTTGATGCTTGATGAGGTGGCTGGTCTTTTTACTAAAAGAAAATGATATTTCTTCCTATTATTTGTGCCTACTTATATTATGCAGCGGCCGCCAATTTCAAGTATAATTATGAAAATAAACCAATATCCTAAATTATGAGAATATATCAGGTTCAAGTATTGTCATTTTTTTATTGACATTTAATGATGCAGATGGAGAATTTGAAACACTTGAAAATTCCATTCAAAGAGATATACTCAGCCACCAATGGTTTTGTTGATAGTCGCATGATCGGATGGGGTGGATTTGGAGGTGTGTACAGAGCAGAACTCTTCCATGTCGATGTAAGAAAGTATGTCGGGATGAAAGAATCTCTTGTTGAACTCTATGGCTACCCTAGAAGAAAAGGCAAAGTTGCCCTTAAGCGGAGAGAAATTACGTCTGATCAAGGAAGGAAAGAATTCTGGAAAGAAATCGACGTGCTTTCTGGATTAAATCATCAAAACATAATATCTCTTGTTGGGTTTTGTTATGAATATGGTGAAATGATCATTATTTATGATTTTGCTTCCAATGGAAGGTTTGAAAAGTACATCCGAAACGTTCAAAACCTTAAATGGGAACAACGTCTTCAAATTTGTATTGATGCGGCCCAAGGTCTCAATTATCTTCACAGCCATCACGTAATACATCGTGATGTGAAGAGCCCCAACATTCTGTTGGGAGACAGTTTGGAAGGTATCATTGGAGATGTTGGCTTGTCTCTAACCGTTAAGAGTACAGATTCCCAGCTTTCAAATATTACTGTGGTAGGCACGGGTGGTTATGTGGATCCAAAATACTTAAAAAGAGGTATATTAAGTAAACAGTCTGATATATACTCATTTGGTGTCGTTTTACTGGAAGTGTTATGTGGAAGATTTGCAACAACTTCAGGGACAGTAAAAGATCGAGCTAGTCTAGTTGACATGGCCGAATGCCACTTATCAAACAACGAACCATTGCAGATTATTGGTGACTATTTAAGAAAAGATCTTGAGGATGAGAAATTCTTGGATTCAGTAAAAACTTTTGCTGCGATAACTCACGAATGCCTGCATAGTACTGAAACTCAGCGCCTCACAATGGCTGACGTCCTGAAAGAACTAAAGAAAGCATTGACATTTCATGTAAGTCAATATTACATTTATCACCGTCTGTACGTCTCTCGTGCAGTCGTGCTTGCTGTTATGTTTTCTGCAAAGGACCTGATTTTATCTAAGAAATATTTCATTTATTAAAACATGAAAAAGTGTCAAAGTCTAAACAATGTCACTAAAATTCAAAAATGATTCACAGCAATTAGAGACTTTTCTTTTTGGGAATAAGCAGACCATCAAAACTCTAATATAAACAATAAAGTTCCCGAACTTGTTCTAAGAAAAGTAGAAATAGAAACTGACACTTTCCTTGTAGGGAGATTTATTCGAAATTCTTGCACCTCTTTATACTTGATTTCTAAGATATTGTGTTTCTTAATTATTTCACAGCTAATAGGGGTCGAAACCATTTTGCTTAAGGATGTCAAGTCTTCCACAAACCACTTCAACGATGAACGTGTTATTGGGAGTGGAGCATCAGGGAAGGTATACAAAGGAGAACTCACCCTTTTTAAGAAATCTATACCAGTAGCTGTGAAGCGGCTTCATAGGACGCACACTTATGGAGAAGGTGCATTTTTAAAAGAGGTTGTAAAGCTTTCTTATTATGTCCATGAGAACATCATCACCCTTCGAGGCTTCTGTGAAGAAGAAAATGAAAATATCATTATAATGGATTATGCGATTAACGAGAGTCTAGATAAGCACCTAAATGACTCAAGTCTTACATGGAGCCTCCGACTCAATATATCTATTGGGGCTGCAAAAGGGCTAAATCACATTCATTATTTCAAAGAAGAACAAAAAACAGTCCATGGTGACATAAAGAGTAGCAACATTTTACTAGACCATGACTGGAAAGCTAGTATTTCTGATTTTATCGTATCTAAAAGCCATGGAACGTTAGGCTATCTCGATCCACAATACTCTTCAAGTGGTGCGACTAAAGAAGCAGATGTTTATTCATTTGGCATTGTTTTGTTTGAATTATTATCAGGGAAACTGGCAATTGATAAGGTTGAAAAGTATTCTCATCCAACGCTTCGCCAAATTATAGATGCAGGAGATGGAGTGAACGATAAGAAAGCCGTGTTCCTTGCTTGGATGGCTGCACACTGCTTTGAAGAGAAAAAACTAGATGCACTAATCTTTGACGATATTATGAAACAAACTGACGTAAGGTCTGTGGATATAGTTTCAGAAGTTGCCTACAAGTGTTTGCAGAAGGATCAAGAAAAACGCCCAACAATGGCTTTGGTTATACAGGAATTAGAGAAAGCGTTCAACATCCATGTAAGTTTTACAAAAGTAAATAATATACTATTGATACATGACAAGGGTAACTTTATAAATCACCAAGGATGCTTATATTTCTGGAGTTTGAAAGTTAACTGAACTAAGGTAAATGTTATTCTTAATACACACACAGGTAGACTGGGAATTTGAGCAAAAGCTGCCTAAAGATAATAAGAATATTATGAAAATGATAGAACATCGGGAGTCCCAAGAAATCACAAAGAAGGATCTCTATTCCATTCTCTCTTCAGGAATCCGCCTTAACAATGGAAAAGTGGTGATTAAATCTCTTATTTATATCTGATAAGTTCCGGTAATCGTATCCTTAGGATTTCATAGCTGTAAATTTGATTTTGTTTTATTTTTTTTAATCTACAGTTGTTATCGCTAAACACGGATGGAAAAGCGAAAGAAATGATATCAGCAACAATGTTCTCTTACGAACGTTGTTGGCTTCTAAGTTGAAATTTTTAGAGAACTCTAGGTCATCTTCTCTTTCATATTTTGATCTTTTCCATTTAACCTCCAATTTGTTAAACTTTTTCACAAATTTTTTTTTTTGTTCATCAGAAATCATTTTTACAATTTCTCTGAAATTTTACAAGGTTCTCACCTTATATACAGACAGTGTGGTGATCAAATATATTTACCAGCTCATATGTTAAAGGGTAAATCCATAAATGCTTAATGTACTTTCGATAAGAACTCATTCTACATACTCTACTTTTTTTATTGTTATTCTTCTTACTAAACTTTGTATTTCTTTTCATAATACATATCTTTAATAGTTTGTTAAGGGTATTTTAGTCATTTCTCACATCTTCATCTTCTACCTCCAACACCATAATTTCCGCAAATTACTTACGTTTTATAATTGAATTTGACTGTTTCATACGCATGACTTTACATATTTGATTGTTTATGTGTCACAAACATATATATAAAAAAACTTAAAAGGAAATTTTTTTAAGGGTGAACATAGAGATCAGTTTCCTACCGAGATTACGACATTGCTTGGCAAAAGGTATGCATTTAAAGTCTCAATAGACGAATTCAACATCCAGAAACTTTTGCCAGTGTTCACGGTATTGCGTTTGTCAAATGATTATGCAATCCGTCTCTCTCCTACACCAAGCAAGGTCATAATTATACGTTGAATTCGTATTGAATTGCAATTTTAGATTTTATTAAATGATCTATGTATTTTTTTTTTGCCATGACTAACTAAACCATGTTTAATATGTATTTATGTGAAGACGGATATTGAAGCAACAAGTTCCACAATGGCTATCATAGACCCCTTGGTAATTATATACTGTTTTATGTCTAACACATAAAAAATCATGTATATTAGTTGGCTTGAAATTAATGTATAATATTTGGTGCAGGATTTGGAATCACAAAACGATAGCACAACTCCTATCCAAAAGACAAAATTAAGCTATGCTCCGGATCATGTTGATAAGGAGAATAACGTAAGTAAAGTCATGTGTATGAAACAGTCAAATTCAATTATAAAACGTAAGTAATTTGGCCGGAAATTATGGTGTTGGGAGGTAGAAGATGAAGATGTGAGAAATGACTAAAATACCCTTAACAAACTATTAAAGATATGTATTATGAAAAAAAATACAAAGTTTAGTAAGAAGAATAACAATAAATAAAGTAGAGTATGTAGAATGAGTTCTTATCGAAAGTACATTAAGCATTTATGGATTTTACCCTATGTTAAAATATGTACAGGTTTGGAACAGTTGCAAAGATATCAAATACTCAAAATCTCAAAATCCAAATCAAAATAAAAACTCAGTTTTTATCGTTGGGGGTCATATACGGAGCTTACCTGGTGTTTAAATTTTGTGATCCAAAATTGGTTTCAAGTAAACCATATGTGGACTTAAAATACAAAACAGCGAGTGGAAAGTTAAATTCATATATTGCAGAGCGGAGGGATGGCGAGTGGATGATGATCGAATTGTGCCGTTTTAGGAGTCATAATCAAATTGTCGATTTTGAGGTTCAGCTACAGAGCTTTTGTGGACATCCTTGTGGCAGTGGTCCCATCTTTGTTGATGGCATTGAGTTTCGACCCATTGATAACGTAAGCCTACAAAACATCCGTAAGATAGTTCATATCTAATAGAAATTTGTTTGACGTGTCTACCTGACTCATATCCCAAATTAGAAGCCTGTTTTATCAAATAAAGTTTAATGTTTGACACATAACTTAGTCAATGTGTCTTAATCTCTTTCTTACACATATGATTTAGACATGGAAATCAAATCTCGTTACAAAAACGATGCATTAAAAGTTTCCATGTGAACCTTTGGCTTAAGGAGGCTTGACAAGCATACTCGTCCGATTTTACAGGTGCATCATGAGGAGAGTGTGGATAGATTAATAAATGTAGATTCAAGCGTTAACTGGGACCAACAATCGTTAAGCGATTTTCAAGAAATAATGACGAGGTCTCAGTATGATGTGCCAAGTATGACCAAACAGGAGCTTGACAAGCTTCTTTCAACTGGAGTCCTTATTGACAGGGAAAAGGTTTCTTTCCCTAGATTTATGTTTGTATTTTACATATTGTATTATCGGTACTCACTGTGTTAGACATCACCAATTTTGGTACTCTATATTGAACAGCTCATTTCGCTAAGCAAAGTGAACTGCAAGAAATCTCATATGCTACCGGCGAAGGCGGTAATAACCAAATCTCCAGATGCAAAATTTACCAAATGCCCATCTTCAGCAATGTCTAGGTTCGTATGGTAGTTTAATGTCGTAAATTTATATGATTCAACTAATTAACTTTATCCCACTATTATTTACGAATTCAATGCAGATTTGAAGAGGTCATTGAGCTTCAACGCCACCAAGCATTTCGTATCAAATGCGATATTGAAATTAAAACTCTGTCTCCAGATATTGCCTATGCATGTTATCTTGTGTTCCAAATTCCAGATAACTGTGAAGGACTCAAGTGTCCCGTGAAAACACAGGATCTACTCAACAAGAATAACATAGAAACCACAATCATTTATCTTAGAGCCCCAGGCCCGGTTCATTTATACACAGATAAGAGAGTTCCAGATCGCAGAGAAGATGGCTGGATGGAGGTTAGGGTCTGGGAATTTTTCTATAATAACGAGATCAAAGAGAATTACATTCCCATGGAACTGAAACTGGCATGTCTTGGAGGAACTATGTCGGGCCTAATTATATGTGGCGTCGAATTTCGGCCAATTTATTTCAATTTCAATTTCATTATTATGGATCATGCGAGTAACGAGAGTCTAGCCAGGCACCTAGATAAGTCAGTTCTCACATGGGGAATCCGACTCAAGATATCTATAGGGGCTGCAAAAGGGGTAAATCACATTCATTCTTTTGAAGAAGACCAGAAAGTACCCCATGGTGACATAAAAAGCAGCAACATTCTGCTCAATCATGACTGGGAAGCTACTATTTCTAATTTTATTATATCTAAAAGCCATGGAACACTAGGCTATCTCGATCCACAATCTTACCGTGGCGTGACAAAAAAATCAGATGTTTATTCATTTGGTGTAGTTTTGTTCGAAATATTATCAGGGAAACTGGCAATTGAAAAGGCTGAAAAGTATTCTCACCACACACTTCGCCAGATCATTAATGATGAACGGGAAAGGTATGCACGAGATGGGGCCGAAGATAAGAAAGTTGTGTTCCTTGCATGGATAGCTGCACGCTGCTTTGAGGAGAATAAACTAGAAGCACTGATCTTTGATGATCTAACGGAACAAACTGATAGAAAGTCCATAGATGTAGTTTCAAAAGTTGCTTACCAATGTTTGAATAAAGATCAAGAAAAACGTCCAACGATGGATTTGGTTATACACGAACTTGAGAAAGCCTTGAACATCCATGTAAGTTTTCACATATATGCACGTGTTAATATCAAAAGAGGGTCATGCGTCCTGTTTGGGTCGTTTTTACCTTGAGTTTTTAAGTTGGCACATGACAATGGTATTGCATGCTTTATAAATTACTGAAGATGCATGTATAGAACTTTCACCTTATAAATGTTATTCTTGCTTGTGACACACACAGGAAGAGTGGGAATGTGAGCAAAAGCTGCCTGAAGATTATGAGAGAATTATGAAGATGATAGAAAATCCGGAATCTAAGATAATCACAAAGAAGGATCTCTATTCCCATTTATCTTCAGGAACACGCCTTAACAATGGAGAAGTGGTGATGAAATCTCTTTATAATGTTGCTTTTGTATTTGTATCTTTAAAGCTATCATTTAATTTTTCTGTATTTTTTCAATCTGCAGTGGTTATCAGTAAGCAAGGATGGAAAAGTGAATGAAATGATATCAGCAACAACGTTCTCTTACGAAAATTGCTGGTCTTCTGAGTTGAAAGTTTTGGAGAACTCTAGGTCATCTCTCTCTCTCTCTCTTACACATACAGTTTTTGACTAAAATAAATTTTTCGCAATTTTTTCCATTTAACATTCTTTATTGTGAAATTTTCTAACATTTTTTCGAAACTTTTTTTATTCATAAAAAAAATTAGATGCATTCCTCCTGCCTAATAGGCTAATACGTTAGAATATGTACAGGTTTGGAACAGTTTTAAAGATATCAGATACTTCACATCTCAATATCCGGATCGATATAAAAACTCAGTTTTTATCATTGGGGATCATACATGGAGCTTACCTGGTGTTCAAGTTTTGTGATCCAAAAACTGTTTCAAGCGAACCATATGTGAAACTTGAATATAGTATTGCATGTGAAGACTTCAATTCATATGTCGCAGAGCGGAGGGATGATGGGTGGATAATGATTGAACTTTCCGCTTTAGGAATCATTATCAAATTACTGAATTTAAGGTTCAGCTGGAGCGGTTTTGGGGACATCCTTGTGGCAGTGGCCCCATCTTGGTAGATGGCATTGAGTTTCGGCCCATTGATAACGTAAGTCCAGACAACATACATATGCATTTAGATACTTCATATCTCATAATAAAATTTTTTTTGACCTACCTGATTGCTTGATATGCCTCATTAAAAGCCTAGTTTACTAAAAGAGCCTAATCAAAGCTCGTTACAAAAACGATGCGTTAAAAGTTTCTATGTGAACCTTTGGTCTAAAGAGGCTCAGGTCTGAATAACACTTCCACAGTATGAAAAGAATTAATCAGACATACTCATCCGATTTTACAGGTGGAGCATGAAGAGAGTGGGGATAGATAAAAAAATGCAGATTCCAGCATTAACTGGGACCAACAATCGTCGAGCGATTTTCAAGAAATAATGAAGAGGTCGCAGTATGATGTGCTAACTATGACCAAACAGGAGCGTGACAAGCTTCTCTCAACTGGAGTCCTTATTGACAATGGGGAAAAGGTTTTTCTTTTCTATTTTGTGTTTGTATGTTACATATTGTAGTATTGGTACTCCCTGTTAGGCACTAACAAATCTCGTATTCTATAATAAACAGCTCTTTTCTCTATGCAAAGTGAACTGCAAGAAATGTCATATACTACCGGCAAAGTATTGGGTCAAACCGGGTCAAACCCAACCCAATGGGTAATCATACCCGCTGTCAGTTTTTGACAGTTATAAAAAGC
>BQNB010207688.1:0-10460 GCA_026074375.1 Tanacetum coccineum
TAGTATTCTTCAGTTCCGGCTCCGGTTTGACTGTTGATTCTTCTGGATTGACTTTGACTTTGACTTTTTTGGTCTTTGGCCTTGATTTTTCACAGTCTTTTCCATTCCATGCTCAGTTTTGTCATTTTGGCTCTATTTTCTGTCTTTTTGTTGATATCCACTTCCTGCACAATACAAATGCAAAACAAACATATATTTGGCAGTTTTTGTCTGTTTTTGGTCATTTAAGCTCATTTTTGAAGGTAAAAGATATGTGTAATTAAGCACATATCAGTATGCTAATAGATAAACGTTAGTCGGTAAGATTTAGGATATTGGATTCCCTAAATGAAGCTGAGGATATGAAGCTCGAATATATGAATGGACAAAACCATGAGCACGAGAGTTTTCAAAATCCGGGCAATCCTGGACAAACATCACAAACCACAAAACACGAAACATGAGAAAGAGGCGAGCCTCCTCGCATCAAATGTTAGAAAATAGATAAGAAGATAGAAACGCTTGTTTTTGTTAACCGAGTCACGAGCTTGACTCGACCCCAAATTAAGTTGTCCATGGGGAAGCAAATGGAAGAAAAAATCTCAATCGGGCTTTCATTAATGTTTGGATAAACATTAAAGCACATGAAAGTTCCATCCCGATGAGATGCTACCGGCTCTAAGTGGAGATGCCGGGGTTAAAAATGGTGTCTTCACTCCCGGTGGAGAGAAGTAAAGGAGAATCCTCAGGGTAGGTGAGATACGGGAGAAAAGTCCGAATGACAAATGTGAAGGATTCGTCATGTTTAATATTTGAGGAAAAAACAATCTCACCTCCTCTTGGGTCAAAACATTCATCTTCATTAAGCTCATCAAAATTGTTTATCACGGGCGCATCGGGCTCAATGACGAAGGTAAAATGCTCATACTCGGAAATAGGATCATTGTTAAGTAAGTCGTTAGGAAAAATAATATCCCCTTCTGAGTCAAAATCACTTTTAATACTCGGTGGTATCGAGTCTTCCGAAACAAGAAATGTAACAACCTCCTCTATAAGAAAGTTACTATCCACAACGAGAATAGGAGAATAGGAGGGATATTCAAGCATAAAAGGAGTAGAAGGAGTAAGATTCAACGGTTTGATCTTATCAATGAGAAGATTGACATTTAATAATTTCTCACGAAGAATCTCGTCCTCTATTTGAAGAATATCAATATCAATTTCTCCTTCTTCTTCATCAAAATTGTCTTCATCGATTACTGGTAAAATTGGATCAATAAGATCGAGTTCACCGGCAAACTCCTCGGGAAGAAAATCAATCTTAGGAGATGCGATCGAAATATCTCGACTAAGCAAATAGTCAATAATTCCACATTTGGCATCAAAGTGATCATTATCACAAGACGGCACATCACAAATATTTTCGGAAATACCCTTGGACTCACTTGGGATTGGGACAAGGTTCTCAACACTAGACTTTTCCGTTTCTGGAATAGTGTTAAGATGCTCGTCCCCCATACTTAGAGAGTTATCGGGCTCCTCGGTTGGTAAGTCTGGTGTGATTGCTTTAGGCTTTCTATATATAATAGTATACTTATCATCATCAGCCATAGGAAAATTTCAATTTAGAAGAAAACTTTGAGCTGCCGGCTCCTCCTGCTCTGCCTGTTTTGGTTGAATTCCATTAAGAATTTGCAAATCATTCATTAGTTTAAGTAGCAATTCTTTCATAACTTCATGTTGATTCTGCTCTTCTTCCACAACTTGCTTAATTTTAAGAAATCTCTCCTCAGCTAGTAATAAAGCCATGCACTTTTTTTTAGGAGGTATATGATCATACTCATTTAAAAAGGCTTGAATAGTCCATAAGTTTTCTCTAGCCTGGCAACATTCAGTAATCTGTTTCTTGAGGAGGTTGATGAGTTTTTTTTTAATATGAAGTTGATGGGAAACTGCGGAGGTTGATATTGGTCAAAACCAGAATAAATCAGATTATAACAAAAATTAGGATCATAATTTTGGTTCATCGGTTGACACTGAAATTTTTTATGAAGAACCCATAATTTTCACAAGGAAATCGTTGTGGCTGACTCAGAGAATATTGTAGAGGTTGGTTAAATCCAAAGTCTTGATTGTAACAATGACCCTGATCAAAGACGGGTGTGTTCCCTGTTTGACAATCAAAACCCGGATGGGAGTTCCCTCTACAAAATTCACACGAGTATGTCTCGTATTGGTGTTGTGGAGGTTGGTTGAAGAAGTACCGGTGTTTCTTTAAACGAGATAAGGATTTGGGTCATAGACAAACTCATTTCCGGATCCTACACTGCTACAGCTCGGACAGTTTCCACCATTAAAAGGACCTCCACAATACGAGCAACCAAAATGGTTATACAAAGACATATCAAAGAATTAAACGGGTAAGAGGATAAAGAAGATAAGAATTAAATGTAATAAGAGGATAAAGAAGAATATTTTTAGATTTTTTAATAATATATGAGAAAAGAAATTAAAATAAGAAAGAAAAATATTTTGGTATCGAAAATCAAACATGCACAGGTAGTATCTCTAAATTACTTACAAGAAAACGGAGGAGCTGGTAAGCGCGAGGCGCTATTTAGAATAACCCTTCTCATTTTGGGTGATGTTGATCAAACCCTCCTTAAACTTCCCTTATAGCACGTAATCTAAAGGTGAGCCATAACAACGAGTAACAAATAGTTATTTTTAATAAAAGAAAATAGAAGTGTAAAATATTTCTTTTATTTTTATGGTTTTATTAAGAAAATATTCACAAATGAAAAATGATAACTCCACGAGGAAGGTTCTTCAAAACACTAATCTTCGAACGAAACACGATAATCGTAACACACTTCCCCGACAACGGTGCAAAAAATTTGATCCACTCCGAATACGCTATACGTAAATATATAATATAAGGTGTTAACAATAAGATTTCACTAATAAAAGACGATCCGGAGGTCGTGGCGGATAGAAATGAAAAGTAAGCCAATTAATAGAGAGAGAACGGAAAGAGTGTGTGTTTTCCTAGAGAGAGAAACACACATACTTATAAGACAAATGTTTATCCTTAACCCTCTCCATAGAAATATGGAGGTGGGTATTTATAGTCCCGCAGGTGACACCTAACTCATTGTAACTAGTCCATTATAGTCCTATGATGTCACACTATAACTAAACATTGTAATTCCAGATATTTCACCATATTATTAAGGCTAAAATCTTCCCCAATATGTGGACATATGAATTACTTACAATGATACCCTATAGGTACAAATGCAACCTAAAAAACAATAAAAGTCTTCTATAGCCAATTCCAAAGCTGAAGATCGTCTTTCGAGTTCTCCTTATCTTGAAACTTGTACTCCAGCTTAGATCTTCAGTGTCTTTACTTGTACAGGAACCATTGTAGTATGCATGAATTGGATTAACTTCCCCCAATTCATGCAGCATGTCTTGAAAAGCTTTCTTCATAGACTCCTTTTTGGCGAAGTTTCTAAATCAGCTTCCCCCTAAACCAACATCCCTATCTTAAGCAGATTTTGAAACTTTGTTGTAGCTTGAACAATCTTCTACTTGTCATTGACCGATTAAGAACAAGAAATTAAGAAATTAATGTCGAATCTAAAATAATCACTTCACTTCATATTAAGAACAAGAAATTAAGATTGGATGATGAGAAGAAATGTAGAGAGAGAAAGTAGAGAAGGAAAGTGAGAGAATTGGGAAGATTACTAGCAAAAATGAAAGTTACAAATGACCAACCCCCCTCACTTTCCTTGAGGAGGTGTATATGTATCAAAACTAAAAGGCTTTCATGCCTTTAGTAATTCTACAGGCCGGGCTCGGGATTACTTGGGCTTTCGCCCGATACACGTGACCGGTTAGCTTACATTTAAGAGCCCGTTTACCCGTCTAGCCTATTACAACGTATATTTAATTAATGACCGAGACCTAATAATAAAATAAATGATGAACTTATCCTTGTTCACTCGCTAACAATCTCCCCCCCGACAAATGAGTTCATTGTGACACTCCTTCGTGAGATCAATGAGATTGCTTTTGTCGTTAAGCTCTTGTCTTTGTCTTGGTCTTTATCTTGTTGTAGGCTTGTTCCTTCAGCATTGTGATTCTTTGACATTAGCCATTGCCATTGTCTTTTGACTTTGTCTTTTTGTCCGAGATCTTTAAATCTTTATCCTTCCGTCTTGATTGTTTTTTCTGCCTTGAGATTTTGTATATTGACCAACATGCTCATACTTTGCATCATCTTGAAAGCTTGCTAACAATCTCCCTTGATAGACTTGATATCTTTGAAGGAAGATCTTGTATATTAAAAAGTTTGTGCATAAGTCTTTGACTTAATTCTTGACTTTCATGAGTCTTTGAATCTTGATGCATATAGATGTCTTTGTAGATTGATCATGCGCAGTGGTAATTGAAATCCGTCTTCAGCTGGAATAAGGCATACAACCATCTCCATCTTTATGTATCCTAAAATAAAACAGTTAGCAATAAAGCGTGTGGACAATATGGGCTTTGCCTTCGTCCAGATTTTTGTTTTAGATTATCACTTCGGTGCCCGTAGGACATTTTACAGTATAAATATTGTACCTGTGATCAGGTAGATTCAAAGAATCTCCTTGACAGGGTTTCCAGCTCAAAGCGTAGGATCTTCTAACACAAATGTATTAGATTTACCATGCTTGCTAGTTCTCATTACCAGAACGTCTCAAAGCAGACAACACGGTAAGAGTGAATCAGATAGTTACTATATATCTGATTAAGCCGTCAATTCATTTCCAAGAACAAGTTTTATTCACATTGAATCGCACCATCGTTTCTTTCTAGTTGACACAAGTTTGATTCATATAGAATCTCGCAAGTCACCTACCAAGAGCTTGTTTGATGCTGGCTCAAGCAGGATTTCCATCTTCACTGTGAATACCTTAAGTATCACTCGGATGTTCTGGCAAAATCACAAGGATAATGCGTAGGACTCTTGTTAACAGCTTGTGAACTAATTGGTGTTCAACAAGTGTTAGTAATGAAATGTGTCCTAATGAGATTTATTTATAGATCTCTTGGCTCTAGACTCGATTAGTGCATTTTGGTTTTAGTAATCGAAGGCTAGAGAAGACTGCCACCTATTCAATATCAACTAACTCAGAGTGAGAAAGTCAATAGAAGTCGTGTGTATCTCCTGACACATGGAGACAAGTTTCTTTTGAGAGAAACTAATGGCGGGAAGGGTTGTGCATTGCATCACTAGTCCCATGATGCGCTTCAAATTATCAGAAACAACATTGTGATTCTGACAGCATATGTATTGACCCGGTTTCTGCCTAAGTTATGTGGAGGGCTTCTTTCTTTAGACCCTTTATCCATACATTTCTTTTTAATTCTTCAACCCCTTCAATGCTTACCAAGACGTCATTACTAACACCTTGTTGTGATTGTTCTAGTGTTAGCTCAATCTTAGTCGGCATTCTTCCCTTATACACATTCATCTCCAATCATACCTAAGGACTGCTATTTCTAACTATGGAGTATCCTTGGGTAGATCCCTCCGGTTCTGGTTGGATCATAGGACAAATAAAAAAAACATAACCTTACCACCTATGACTCAGAATCGTCATGAAATAAGAGTTGTAGTGAATGAGATCATAATCCATAAAACCTTGTCAAAGAGTATCAAGCACTTTGAGTCGATAAGATCACTTATTATTTTCAAGATCACATTTTAAATACATTTCATACCTTATTTTAAATACTGAATCACTTAGTTTTTTGAAATACTTTGTGATTAAAATTTGTCTTGAAATACCATGGGGAAAACTTTACCTAGCATGAATACTGGAACATAAACTTGCTCCCCCTTGATTTTACATATGTTTGACACCAAAAACAATGATACCAAGTTGTAAAATGAATATAAAATTGAGGGTTAGCAATGTTAGCACATAATTTAGAAGATTAGAATTGTCATTGAAGGAATTCCTTGACAAATTGTGCTCGAACCACCTAATTATCTTATAACAATCAATCTATTTAATAGTCATTATTATTCTGTAATATGTTATTAAGACCTTTTAATAAATGTGATTAATAAAAAGAATTGTCATGTATGAGGGTATCCAACAATCATTAAAACATTATTTTTTTATCAGAAAAAACTCCCCTCAACTTTGACTCATTTAAAAAATGACACCAAATGTAGAATAATTATCTTGTAAAACAATATGAGGGATGGAGTATTGAACACACAATTTTGAAAGATTTTGAATTGTCATTGAGAAATTCTTGAAAAATTGTGTTCAACTTTTTGAAAAACCAAATGTTAGAATACTTCTCTTCTAACGCTAAGGATAAGTGTCACTTAATGCTACACTCTCCTTTCGTTCGGTTTTAGTTGCAATCTGAGAGGATTACAAGTCATCAAGAAAAATAAGAAATACCAAGTTAGAAAACTTTTGAAACTCCTGTTCGAACTTCATTTACACGCCCGTGTCGATGTTAATCAACATTTCTAGGTACGTAAATGTTATCGATTCCAAGAGACATGTCGAGAAGAATATTTTTTGAAACATTTTCTGATTTTTTGATTTTGTATTTTCTTTTTGAAATTTTATATTTTTGTATTTGGTTTTATAAAAAATATTTACATGTTGACCTCAGCATTGTTATGTGATGGTGAAATAGTAATTCCAACTCTTGTCTTGATGTAGCTGTCTTGTCTACTGGAGGAACAACTTTTGGAACCAGCTTTAAACTTGACAGTTCATTGCTGTGGTCGTGAATTCCGAGTTCTGAACTGTTATGATCAGAAGTCATTGCTTATTCATCAGATGAAAATTCCTTGAAGCCCTGGTTTCTCAGATATCAGTCTTTTCAGCAACCAAACTCGGAGTCCTTCCTTTGTAGGATTTAAAGATGTACCTGCATGTATGTTAAGTGTACCTGCACTGACATCAAGAGTTTGTTTGCATTCATACTGGTTAGTGATATCGTCATTTGAACCATTTGAGGGTTCACTTTCAACCTTAGTTTTGTGCTCGAGTTGAAAAACTTTCCAGTAGGAACCCATCTAAGACCAACAGTGTTGAAAATTTTACCCATCGGTTTCCACCTAAGACAAGAGCTAGGAGTCATTGTTTTCTCATGCATAACGGAAGTCTTTTTGATTGAAAACCTAGTCCATTGGGGACTATCAGACTTTCATGTTTCTTTGCAAAACTTAGTTTGCTCTACGAGTATGTATCTTTATGTTGTCTATTGGATGGGAACCTTAGCATGAGTTGACTCATTCAGAAATATCTTACAATAAGACAATCATCTGATTGCATTAAAGACACATTTCTGACATTTTGAGCAAACAAATGTTGGAGTCAGAAAACTTCTAGAATTCCTAGAGTGTATCTGCTAGGCACAGTCTTTTGTCATGACGCAACTAACACTTAGATGCAGCCAATTCTTAAGACTTTTTGGTTATTGATCCTAGGTTTTGGTTTGCTACCATTAGCCGTGCTTGTGTGATCTAGCATAAGGCATCACACTAGGTTCTGAATTCCTACTGCTTTTCTTGTGTCTTTTTCTTAGCTCCTCTAGGTAGTGTTACATGACCATGCATTTGAGTTATACCTCATAAGCAAGTGCAATCAAAGTGATGAGGTTTTGCAACACAGATTTCTCTTTCCTAGCAAATAATGTGGTATGAAGTTAGAAAATCGTTATTGACATCAACTTGGGAGGCAAACCGTTGCTTTGAAATTCTAGGTCGTTCAGACTTAAACGCAGTCGGTTGTCTAACAACTGATTGTTTTTTCTACGTGGTTGCTAAAGCCGGTTCCCTAAGATTGAAGAATTAGACAAACATTCGTAATACACACTAATTCCTGTTAACTTTCTTATACTCATTTATTAAGCTTCAAATTGACTAAGCAAATCCTCTTTCCTAAAGTTGAGCTCTAAAGTCATCATTTTTTGGCATCAAAAAGTTGTGTGTTCTATTTCTTAGCTCTCGTTGTCTGATAGAATCATACATTCTTTGTTAATGCATTTTTTAAAGTCTCATTTCCCTTAAGTAACTTTAGCCACTTTAATGTTCCAATTGATGTTATTCGTGTTTCAAATTACATCTATGTCAGTTTAACCTTGCTTCATTACTTATTACTTTCAAAACTTGACCATAGTTGCCTTTCTTTTAAAACTAGATATTGATATTTAAGTCAAATTAACACAATTGCATCCCATTCTTATAAAAAACCTTTTTGAAATTGGGCAACGGTCTTTTTGAGACAAATATTTTTAAATTCGAGGGATTGATTTGTGAGTTCAGTTGTCTGGTTATCATTTACATTAGCAGGCAAAGGACATGTGTCATGACATTGTTTAGCATTCTGGTCAACCTCTCCTTCATTATTGAATTCAGGTTGCTTAGTATGCTGTTGTTCAATAGCAAAGATATTGATTTTAGCAGTTGTTTTGGTACCTCAAGCCTTCGCACTTCTCACATAAATAGGGTCTGATATCTACATCATCAGCATGTGCATCATTCCCAAATCTACTGCTTGTATCTTGCTCTTTTAATGCTGTCCCACTGCTTTCTGTATCAACCAAGCTAGCATCTAATGCTTTACTCGAATCAAACTTATCCTCTGTTGTCTGCATTTGTCTTTCATTCACCTAGATGTCATACTCTCTTTTATGCAGTGCTCTTTCATCAATCGACTTCTTCACATATTCCATGTGTTGGATCAGTGTGTCACGGAATTCTGGAATCTCGAGTTGAGTGTATTGTAGAAAGTAGTTGCGTGTCATTACAACATATTCATCATCCATATACATCCGTGACTTGATGAACATCTGAAACTTTGTTGTAGCTTGAACAATCTTCTACTTGTCATTGACGTGCACAACGGAAATTTGTAGAAGTCAAACCACACCAACGACCACTACTTCTTGTCATTAGGGCTTGGTGAATATTTGTTCGGGGGTACATGTGAGAAATCATCAACAATTCTTCTCACGTATGCAGAATACTTCATAAACCATACTAAGTAAAGTAGTCTACACTACTTCCCCCTGGAAGTTGACATGGTAACATCAAAGTCAACTAAGTCCCGGATGTACACATTTTCCCCCATGATGGTTGCGAACTCTCGGAAGCATCATTGTCGTGTACGCCCATATACTCGAGAAGTTCTTGTCATAAGCACAAATCTTGATATACAAAAGAATCATTACCCTCTTGACTTCACAAACCGTAGAGGAGATGAAGCAAGAATCAAGAACACTTGGTATAATCAAGGTCTTGTGAATGAATGTCATCGAAGAACTTTGAAGATTTTGCTTAGACTGTGAAGTATCTTTGTCTTGGAATAGCACAAAAATACCCGTGAGAAGTGCTGATTACATCTCAACCTTTAAACTCTCTGGCTAACTTACCAACCTCGTATTCTTTCGGCTATTGTTGTGATCACTTGGTGAAGTTAACTCGATATACCAAACTTGAAACTGAAGTAAAATCCCCCAAATTTGTTACTTAAGCTTGCACTATTGTTGATTGAAGAACGGTGCAGAAGAGAATCTCTAAGTACCTTATACTCCATCAAAAGTATAAGAAGTACAACACCTCTTGAAATTATCCACATCGACATCTGCGTGTGACACTGAGTACTACAACGTAACTCCTTTAAGTGATAGTTGTCCAGGTCTTCATCCAACCACCCCTTGACCGCTGGAAACTAGATAATCCAAGTCTTAATCATAACTGTATACGTTCAAGCAAGTCATCAATCGATAGAAAATAGAAGAAAGTCTCGATGATGAAATAAGTAGACGCCTCTGTGAAATTCAACTTTAATCGCAAATAAGGGATACCAAATCAACTCCGTGATCACTTGTCATCGTAGTCCGAATCTCTAGCCGTTTGTCATTTATTGAATCTTTTCAGGATCTTTTTAGCGTAATGTATCGTGTTTGTTGTTTAAATGTCGTTAAACAAGATCAAATGTTGTTTTTGAATGTCGTTAATGAACCAACATTTTCTTGTCAAACTTGTCGTGAAAGTATTTTTCGTGACTCGGCTCAATCCAAAAATTGTGTCCATGTAACCAATTTATACGAAAATTCGAGTAAAAAATTGGTTAAATTTTCGGATTATATTCCAGCCTAAATTAACATTAAAAATTCAGCCCAACATCATAATTTTTTTTTTCGGCCCATGATTTAACCGGGTGCCAAGTGCCAACAAAGAAAAACTAAGCAAAGCCCACTCCATTTTATATAGTCTAAATATTTCATATATGTACACAGTACACCACATTCCTTGAAATTAGGTATTATCCTAAATCCAAAATAAGAACCTGTCATCACCTCTCAACCCAACCTTTTCATTAACCATAAACCTTGAACCCCATACACAAAACACACGAAGAGCTCAAGGTGAGTATTGCTTC
>BQNB010207689.1:0-10460 GCA_026074375.1 Tanacetum coccineum
AATTAATCATGCATGAATCCTATAAATTAAAGTATTCCATCCACCCAGGTTCTGACCAGATGTATCAGGATCTAAAGAAACTCGATTGGTGGCCTAACATGAAGGCAATCATCGCTGAATGTGTCGGCAAGTGTTTGACATGTTCTAGAGTTAAAGAAGAATGTTAGAAGCCATCCGGCTTACGAATACAACCAGAGATTCCTACATGGAAATGGGAAAGAATAACGATGGACTTTGTTACAAAACTACCCAAAACGTCAAGCGGACATGACACAATTTGGGTCATTGTAGATCGCCTTACCAAATCAGCACATTTCATCCCCACCAGAGCAACAAATAGTATGGAAACCCTTACAAGGTTATATATAAAGGAAATAGTCTCACGGCATGAAGTGCCAATATCTATCATCTCGGATCGTGATAGTCATTTCACATCTAGATTCTGGCAGTCATTTCAGAATGCTTTGGGTACTCAATTAGACATAAGTACGGCATATCATCCCGAAACTGATGGACAAAGTGAAAGAACCATCCAAACACTCGAAGACATGCTTCGAGCCTGTGTTATAGATTTTGGAAAAGGTAGGGAACGACGCTTACCATTGGTAGAATTTTCTTACAATAAAAATTACCATACCAGTGTTAAGGCAGCACCATTCGAGGCACTTTATGGTCAAAAGTGCAGATCACCTGTCTGCTAGGCCGAAGTTGGAGATGTTCAACTCACGGGACCTGAGATAATCCATGAAACCACCGAAAAGATAGTACAAATTCGACAATGCTTGCAAGCTGTAAGAAATTGGAAAAGGAATTATGCCAATGTAAGACGAAAGTCTTTGGAATTCCAAGTTGGAGATCGTGTTATGTTGAAAGTGTCACCTCGAAAAGGTGTCATTCGATTCGGAAAGCGAGGAAAGCTTAATCCCCGGTACATTGGACCATTTAAGATCCTTAAAAGGGTCGGCCCAGTGGCATACACACTTGAGCTTCCTGAAGAACTCAGTAGTGTCCACAGTACTTTCTACGTTTTTAATTTAAAGAAATGCCTATCTGTTGAATTTCCCATCATTCCAATGAAAGAGCTTATGCTCAATGACAAACTCAATTTTGTGGAAGAACTAGTGGAAATTATGGATCATGAAGTCAAACAACTAAGATAAAGTCGTATTCCTGTAGTCAAAGTAAGATGGAACTCAAAAAGAGGACCAGAATTTACATGGAACGCGAAGATCAAATTCGTGCCAAGTATCCGCATCTATTTTCAAACATCACTCTGACATCCAACTAAATCTCGGGATGTGATTTCTTTTAAGGTTGGGAGACTATAACAACCCATAATTTTCATCAATGTAATTATCCATCTATTAAATTAGATACAATTGTCATCAATGTAATATCTACTTATTAAATTAAGTACAACCATTTTCACGCTCATGACACCGAAGCTCGACGTATATGGATGCAATAAATTTGCCAATGAATGCCCCTGAATGATGTTCTAACCCGCAACACCCCAAATCCGACATGGTATACGTTTGTTGTCCGCCAGACCGGCACCGTGAGTGCTACTCACCCAAACGGGGACGTCAATCCTAAATAGATTATTTTATATACTTTGCGATCGCAATCTATTCAAATGAACAGTTCAATGATAAAAAGGGGGCTCATGGTTATTCGCCTACTTAGCCAACACGTAATCATAGTAATATAATTTACACTTGCATCTCATATTGTTAAAACAAAGCATGTTCCACCCCCCAAAGATGTAAACATTTTAATAATTGGTAAACATGGGCTATGAACTCACCTAGTAGATAGATCCTTTGAAATCAAAAAAATAAGCACCAAGTATAGCAAATGTATCACACCGTCAAATACCTAAGTAAATACGGCCAGTCTTAGTCTACAAGTTTAGGCTAAAGACTTAATGTATAAACTACAATAAATTGCTAGTTTATATATACTGTTATCACTTGTGTGGTGGTGCACATGTTTATTGTATTTGTATTCACATGATGGCTCTTGGGAAGGTAATACGATTTCACACGTTTTAGTATACGTATAAACGTTATTAATAAATATTCCTATTTATTAAGTCGTCGGTTAACTTGTATAATATCCGAATGTAATTCGTCCGGTACGCTAAGTGTTTATAAAATCACTTTTGTTTATAACAAGCCCTTAGGTTTTCCATAATTTCAAAACAGCCCCTAGGTTTATGAAATATATACTATTTTACATTAACCCTTAAGTTTCCACTTGTACACTTTTGGCCCTTCAATTTTACAAAATTACACTTTAGGTCCTGATATGTTTCAATAGTCCATAAAGTTTCAGAAATGACAAAAACATTCCTTCAAATTACAAAAACAGTGAGTTGACAGATTTGAACCCTCAAGTTTCAAAGTTGACACTTTTAGTCCATTAACTTATAAAAAATACATTGTAAGCCCGATTGAGTTCTAACAAGTGGCATTAGGTTTTATTTACTCCAATAAGCTACATAAGCTGTCTTCAGCTTATAAATAAGCTCGGTTAAGCTTATTTGAGCTATGGCTTTTTTGAGCTGTTAAGGCCCATTAAGCAAATAAAGGGTCCATTTAGGACTCCAAATGTACATAAGCTCTCATTTGACTTATTTAAGCTCATATGAAAATGTTTGGATGAAAAATAAGCTCGGATGAGCTTATTTGAGCTTATTGGGCTCGTTAGCCCAATAACTCTAACCCGAATGCTTTTAAAAGTCCATTAAGGTTCTAAAACATGTTCAACTTATAATTTCTACCTTATTAACACTTTAGGTCTGTCACTATTTTGCTTATTCAATAAAGCAAATTAAAGCTCGTTATAAAGGCCTTGGCCTATAAGATTTGATAAACCTTTAAGCCCATTTTTTTTTGTTTTTTTTTATTTTTTTTAGCTTTATTCACTTAGGATCCATTAGCATTTTCTTAGTTCATTAAGCCCATTAAAACGTATATAAGGTCACCAATAACTGTTTAAAAGCTTATGTGCTTATTGGCTCTCCGGTTGTGTTTGGTAATCGGCTGTCGAGCCAAATAAGGGGTCGGTTATGATGTTCAAGGATAACATTAGAGCCCATGGGAATCCTTAAAGCACGTAGGTCTCTAAAAAGCTGTGGAGCTTTTAATAAGCTATGCCCACAAGTTTGCTTATAGGCCTGTTTTGGTTTGTACGTAGCTATTCGGGCTAGAAAGGCCCCTTAGAAGATTAATCCATGCATGCGTTATATCTGATCTTAGAAGCCTCTACCAACAATAAGCTAGAATGAGCTTATTGATAAGCTATGGGTCTCTACTGTTAGGCCTATTGGGCCGGTTGGGAACAAACGTGGGTACGTTTGGATAATACGAGACTACAAGTGGCCCGTTACTCTTATAGCAACATATATTGTTCGGTACAAGCATCTAGCAACGTATTTCGTTTGTTAGCTTATACATGGGTCGTGTCTATCACATGCATACGTTAAAATATTTCGAATACTCCTTCCCAAGCTAAAGTGTCACATTTACCTTAAAGGTTTACGTATGGTTTTTGTACAACTCATTACAAGGGTCTGATCTCGGTAGGGTCTCAAGTCTCTTATCATGAAACATCTAAGCCCTAGTATGTTGTTAATCGGTTTAGTACATGCATTTAATAGTTCTTTGCTCCACACAATATAACATATGCGTTATATGTATGTGACCATGCATAGACAGGGCGTACCACATGCATGACCACGGGCATACTTTAGCATAGTTAAGCACAAGCAAATGTACCCTCACAACTAGATATGAATAGAAATGGATGGTATAGGTTCAAACGTGACTTACAAAAGGTCCTAGAGTTCTTAAAAACGTATCTTGTAGTTAACCCAAGTGTTTTACACAATCATGTAACCCAACCAAAGTTTTAAAGCCTTGTAAACACCCAACCTTAGCTCGTGTATTCCCTTGTGAACTCGTATAACAATCCTTGTGGTGTTTATGGTTTCGAATGGAATCAAAGGAGGTGTTTGTTTGCGGTTTGTGATCCGAACAAGAAAAGAGAAGTGAGTTTAGTTGTTTGAGAGAGTTTAAGGTGTGTGTGAGTTTTCAAGAGTGTAAAATGGTATATGTGAGTGTGTATTTATAGGCAAAGTAGCTAGTTACATGTTTCTAGTCCTAATCTAACCAAAACCGACCCCTAACTAGGTGGTTTTGTAATTTCTAGTTAACCACACATTGTTTTGTTAAAACAACTAAGTACCATTCTTAATTACATGATCTAGGTACAAGATTTATCAATATCTAGCAAAATCTTAGTTAGTGTACATGTGTGTGTATTGCCGTGGCATCCAAGAGAAAAGAGGAGTCAAATGGTTATTAAGCATTGTGTAATGAGTTTACTAGGAACACTTAGTACATGTTTTAATTAACCATGGATTGTACAAGTACTTAGGGATCATTAGGAAGATTTCTAGGTGATTTGTGTGTACATAATGTAGCCGTGGATTTCCAAAGAGAAAGAAGGATCCAAAGTGATCTTTAACTAATGTATATTAGCTAACTAGAGACATGTTGTACAAACCTTAATTAAAACTTAGATATGCATGTACTTAGTGTAAGTCTTAAGGATTTTCTAGTTTCTTTGCCCTATAACGTCCCTATTGAGGGATTAAACACAAAGATTTGATTAAATTTTGTGTTTAAGGTTTAAAAGTGGTTATTGGTTTGAGTCTAGGTAAGTCTAGGCATTTCCGGGGTGTGTCTAAATGTATTTTATTGCGAAACGTTAGCCTCTTACGTGACCATTAAAAAATAAAATACGCGAAGTTAATAATTATCTTCTTAATAATTATATAACACTTGTTTGACGTAAAACTTAATTTATTTGGTGACCGTTTACGTTACATGATTAATTTCTAGTCTACGCGTTTAGCATTAAAAAGTTAATTTAAAAGTAACTACGTATTGACAAAAATAAATAGTGACCAATAATAGAAGTCATAAAAAGAACTTAACATTGAAAATTTACAGTCTCCACCATTAATAAAGGCTTTGTCCTCAAAGCTTAAGACCTTGTAGTGGATGACGAAGCCCGGTTTGTGAAAAGCTGTGGGTATTTTTATGTTTGAACGAAAACTTCTACTTCCAAGGTAACTCAGGAACCTCCCCTAGAGTTCCAGCAAAACCTTTAACCAATGGTATCCGGCTTCGCCTTCAATCGTTTGAATCTCCGTTTCATTTTTCAAAACAACGGGCTCTTCCATAAACTAGAGCTTATCGTCAATGTGAATTCCTTCTAACGGCATGACTAATGGTTTGTCAGCGTAACATTTCTTCAGATTAGACACATGGAAAGTATGGTAAACTCTGCTCAACACCTGAGGAAGTTCTAGCCTGTAGGCAACTTTCCCAACTTTGGCTAACACCTTGAAAGGTCTGACATATCTTGGGTTCAACTTACCCCGCTTACCGAAACGTACAACCCCTTTCCAGGGTGAGACCTTGAGCATAACCCTATCTCCAACTTTGAACTCCATCGGCTTTCGCTTCAAATCCGCGTAGCTTTTTTGTCGATCATGAGCAGCTTGAATCCTCTGCTTGATCAGGATGATCTTTTCTGTTGTTTCTTGGATCAATTCCGGACCAATAAGTTGAGCTTCCCTAACTTCGGCCCAGCACACAGGTGATCGACATTTTCGGCCATAAAGTGCCTCATAAGGTGCGGCCTTTATGCTAGCGTGATAACTGTTGTTATATGAAAACTCGGCTAGTGGCAAATGCTTAACCCATCATTTGCTAAAATCGATCACGCAAGCACGTAGCATGTCCTCGAGAGTTTGGATAGTTCTCTCGCTCTAGCTGTCGGTTTCTGGATGATACGCAGTGCTCATACTTATTTATGTACCCAAAGCTTTCTGAAATGATCTCCAGAAGTTTGATGTGAATCTCTCATCACGATCACAGATGATTGAAACAAGTATTCCGTGCTTGCTACTATCATGTTCAGATACAACCTTGCCAACTTGTCCAATGAATCATTCTCCCTTATTGGCAAAAAGTGAGCAGATTTTGTAAGTCGATCCATAATCACCCAGATGGTGTCAAAACCTTGTGACAACCTAGGAAGATTGGTGATAAAATCCATTGTGATATTATCCCACTTCTATTCAGGTATCGCTGGCTGTACTAACAACCCCGATGGCCTTTGATTTCGGACCTTGCCACTTTCACATGTCAAGCATTTGCTAACATATGTGGCGATGTCAACTTTTCATATATGGGCCACCAATAAGCCTTTTCATGTCTTGGTACATTCTTTTCAGAACGCGAAAATGGATTAGAGGATTTTTGACTTGTGGGATTCGTAGCATAATCACAAATCTTTAATTCCTCGCATAGCAAGGTAACCAACTCCTGCCATTTAAACATAAAGTTCCATCGGCGCATGGTTCCAACTTTTCCTTAGGTATATCCTTTCTGATCATACCGCCTACATCTTCATTCTCAAGATTCTCTAGTTTCAGGGCTTCGATCTGAGCTTCTAATATTCGTTTGGGAAGATCCAAGCTAATGGTCATGACTAAGGCTTGAACCCGCAATGGCTCAATCCGTTCCTTATGGCTCAATGCATCAGCCACTACGTTTGCCTTCCATGGATATAACGACATGTTACAATCTTATTCACTTAGCATTCTTCGAGCCAAAGGCTTGCCCTCATGTTAACTCCTTTTGATCGAGAAAGTGTTATAGACTTATAAATGGTCGGTAAACACGGCATTTGTCCATATAGGTAATGTCCCATAATCTTTAGAGCAAACACCACCGATCCAAGTTCTAAATCATGAGTGGTGTAGTTCTTCTCGTGAACTTTTAGTTGTCGAGAAGCATAGGCAATCACCTTCTCTCTCTGCATCTAATACACACCGAAAACCCTTTGTGTGACGCATCATATAGACCTAAAGTCTTCGGCTTCCTTTAGTACAATCCAAAATTGGAGCCCACTGCACAACTCTGTTTATTAACTGAAAAGCATTTCTTTCCTTTTCAACCCCCAAGTCAAACTGTGATTATCCTTTTTCTGAGTAAGCTTCATCATTGATTTAGCAATCTTCGAAAATCCTTCAATAAACCTTCGATAGTAACCAGCAAGACCTAAAAATTAGAGGATCTTTGTCGGTGTCTTAGGAGACCCCCAATCTTTGATAGATTCTATCTTGGCTGGATCCACATGTATGCCCTGCTATCAATGACATGACCGAGAAATTGTACCTTCGGAATCCAAAATTCACATTTTGAAAAGTTAGCATACAACTTCTCCTTCTTAAGCAATTCCAAAATTGCCTTAAGATGTTCTTCATGCTCTTTCTTGTCCTTTGAATAAAAAAGTATGTCATCATTGAAGACAATTATAAACTTATCCAAGTAAGGCTTGCACACTCGGTTCATGAGGTCCATGAATACCGCAGGTGCGTTTGTTAGTCCGAATGGCATAACCTAAAACTCGTAATGTCCATACCGAGTTCAGAATGCCGTCTTTGGAATGTCTTGCTCTTGTACTCTAAGCTGGTGATAACCCGATCTCAGGTCTATCTTTGAATAAATACTGGATCCTTGGAGTTGATCAAATAAATTGTCGATCCTTGGGAGTGGATAACGATTCTTCACTGTCAACTTATTTAACTCCCGATAGCCAATGGCCATCCTGAATAACCACATCCTTCATTTTGACGAACAAGAATCGGGCACCCCCAGGCGAGGACTAGGACATATCTGAAGGCCCATGTCGGAAAGCTCTGCAGTTAGTTCCGACAATATACCTTCCTTTCGATGCGCAATTGATAACGGTGCCCGAGCCCCACCGTGTGCGGCTCCTGGACATTATTAAGTCGATCTATGGAATTCTAACGGTTAGAAGACCGTAGGCAGACCCGGAAACGTCCACGGGCAACCCTACAGTGAAACTCTCTTGGACGATAGGTACGATCTTAAGTTACTTTCCTTCCGACATGTCCTCCCTCTTTCCCTTGACGGGATATTTGTGCCAAAAAGATCTGACATCCCTTTCCCATGTACACTTGAGCCTTTGAACAAGAATAATGTTCACCCGAGATCTCTCACCGTTGTTACTTTCGTATACCATGAAAAAATCAAAGTTTCATTTTTCCATTAGGAATTTTAACAAAGATTCTTCAATCATCACTCGATCACGCGTGATACTTTCTTAGCCATCCATTGCCGATTATAATGTCGGTCGGAACTTCCCTTCCCATTCTAACGAGTATTAGATCTATGTTGAACGAAGTTTAAGAAAAATTTAAAGTACAACCTCGTATAATAGTGTCTATCCCGACTATTTTCCCATCTGCTAGTTCGACATCATAACTATTTTCTAATGGAGTTGGGGCGATGTCAATCAGGGAACTAAATGTAGTGGATATAAAGCTTCTATCTATCGGCACCAGTGTCGAATAAGATAGATGCATAGTGGTTGTTTATGAGGAACATACCCATGATGACATTGGATTCTGGGTCCCTCGATGCATTCCCTTTCTTCTCTGCATTCCCAATTGCATACACCCAGCCTTGTGCATTCCTATTTCCTCTATCCATGACGACATTGGCATCCGGGTTTCCCGATGCGTTTCCTCTCTTTTCTGCATTCCCAACTGCATAAACCCAGCCTTGTGCATTCCCATTTCCTTTATCTTTATTCTTCAGTTTAGGGCAATCACTCTTGAAATGCCCTGGTGCTCTACACTCAAAACAACCATTTCCTTTGGGAGCTGCCCCATTTCCCTTCTGAGTATTAGCAACATTTGTGTTACCAGTACTCCTGCAATCGCGAGCAAAGTGCCTTATTTTGTTGCACTTGTGGCACCTCTGGGTGCACGGGCCATTAAGGTGAAGATGGCACTTGGTGCATTTAGGCAAAGATCCCTCATACGACTTCCTTTTGTTGTCAGATTGTCTTTCCGCGTAGGTGCAGAGTTTCTGATCCATCAAGTCATTGGCCAACTCAATAGTCTCATCCAATGTCTTGGGTCTGGCAGACTTGACGTTCCCATAAATGTTGTTAGGAAGTCCACTGATGTACTTGTCAACCTTCTCAGTTTCGTTGGCAACAAACTTGGTACATATTAGGGTTAGCTCTTGGAAACATTCAGTGTATGCTGGAACATCGTTTCCCTTGACCTTTAGGTTCCACAGCTCAATTTCGAATTTCTTGATTCACCCTGCGGATAATACTTGCCCGTCATCTTTTTCTTAAGTACTTCCCAAGTCATTGCATATGCCTCTGGACCTAAGGTTCTTATCTGACCATTCTACCAAGTCAAAGCAGCACCTAACAGAGTGCAGGTGGCAAACTTTACTTGATTCTCAATAGCACAACCACTGATATTGAAAACTGACTCCATCTTCTCAATCCACCGAGTCAAACCGACTACGCCTTTGGTCCCTTTGAAGTTCAAAGGTTGACACTTCATGAAATCAGCGTAAAAACAAGGGCGCGCAGTTTGCACGTTCCTTTGGTTATCCCCGTATGAACTGTGGCTTCCATCTCCATTGGTGGAGTTTCACAGAAGAACCTAGTCAATCATTGCTTGGATGGATTCTGGAGTCATGTTGTTTAGGTTGGTGTTTTTAACAGGGGTATTTGGTCATCTTCTGGTCGTAGGTGCCATGATTCGTCTAGATCGCAAAAGATAAAACATAAGGTTATATGACCGAATATAATAATGTATAGATGAGATATCAACACAAGAGAGGTATATAGTATAACATAACACATCTATTTCATTCATAACTTTGAAAATTTTACATGAAATAGTTGTCGGAGTACACAAAAGATCTAAGGCTATGTTAGAGGGGAAAACCCCTGATAAGTGCTTAATTACACATATCTTTTACCTCTAAAATCAAGCTTAAATGACCAAAAACAGACAAAAACTGCCAAATATATGTTTGTTTTGCATTTGTATTGTGCAGGAAGTGGATATCATCAAAAAGACAGAAAACCAAGCCAAAATGACAAAACTGAGCATGGAATGGAAAAGACTGTGCAAAATCAAGGCCAAAGTCCAAAAATGACAAAGTCAGAGTCAATTATTGATTCTTACTTGTATTTTATCCTTTTGTGGAATTTGACCTTTTGCCTTGGTCAAGGGCATTCGGTCAGGATCTGTATTAGGGTTGCTATATAAGTGTATACTATCATACGAATCAATTTTTGGCGCCGCTGCCGGGGAGGCATTTGCTACGATTATTATCCGACTTTGATCTGAACTTGTCTTATTGTTAAATATATCATATTAAAAAACACAAAAATATTTTTCTTTTCTTTTTATTAGTACGTATCATATAATAAATTAAAAAAAAAAAATAATAACCAAAAAAAAAATCAAAAATTGTCCATAAAAATTAAAATTCACTAATTGGTAAAATACCAAAATATAATATTCTCCACTGAGG